>CAJHUC010001892.1:0-54667 GCA_905146915.1 Ostreobium quekettii
GTTGGGGTCGCCCTGCCCTGCAGCTCGGCTGTTGGAGGTCAGCCGGCCCTCTCCACCTTGGACGGTGGGCGTATCCGGGGCAGTCGCTCCTGTGGTCGCGCGGTGGGCCCAATGCTTGACGGGGATCGATCCCCGGGGCCTGCTGTTGGCGAGAGGTGGCGGCGCAGCGAGGCGGTGGTTCGCTGGCTCGCGGGAGGCCAGAGAGTGGGCCAAAAGTGTTACAACGATTCACTGCATGCGCGCGCACATATCGCATGCGCGATGCCCGATCGCGGGTCCATCGCGGTCACATCATGACAAGACAAGACAAGTGCGCGTCCAGGCACATCGTCACCATCCACCGTTCACCTACGATCGACCCATTGTCCTTTAATTCCAAGCGTCTAACACCCGACCCCCTGGCCCTAAGTACTACGACTTCAGGAGGCCATATCTTCGTCAATTCTTAACGGATTTGGGCGTTTAAAAGCGTGTTGGAACCAAGAAGCTCTAAACTACACTCCCAAAAGGTCGATTTAACCAATTACGTAATTACCACTCCAGAAAACCTCAATAACTGCCTGACCCCAAGTAGCCACGTCACAAGTATCCAAAATACTAATGTACAAGAGGTCTTGAGATGTGACATAGGTATAGCAAACGAGGAAGTGGCATAGTAAAAGTGCATTTATAGGAGATGAGCACATGAAGAGGAAAAACTGATACATATTTTCCTATAGTAGTTTTGAATGTGCCAAACAAGGAAAATGTATTCACAATGACAAAATGTTTAGAACATACAATAACCAACACACAATTGTAATATTCAATAGACACGCTCCCACAATAACAACATGCCACAAATAGATTATTCGTTATCCCCAATCCTCTCTTGATGAAAGTCCAACACCAATTTCTCTCGGGCCGTTCTTAAGCTATTCACCAAAGTTCTCTACTATTTTATCCACTTGCACATGCACCTGTGGCTAAATGAGAACCCTTCATATATCAGACTAAAAACACGCTCCACATAACAATTAAGTTCAAAGTATAGCCTGGCTCCCACAAAAGGAGACACCAACGACACACACTCAATTCCCAATTAGATATTAGAGATGCCTGAAGACAAGTACCAGAATATAAGATATTGGCCTTGAAGACCACATCAAAATATTATCCGGCTATTCCACAATACTATTTGTTGGCCCCCGCTACTCTTCAACATCATCCCTTCTATATAGCTACCATGGAATCCTTTGCCCAAAGATATTCCTTTCAATTCAAAAACCTCACCCTCCTCATTTGCACCAACTGCAAGTAGCATGGTAGTTCCTATAGAAAACTCTTGACTCTCTTTAATAGTCACAACCGGTTTTGGGTCCACTCTTATTAGCTCTTTTCTCAAGAGCTGCCCCGCTTTCTGGAAAGACTTGTTGCAATCATGCTAGTGAATAGTTGTAGTGTAAAGCACACAAAATTAGTATGTTTCTTTGATTATGGGTATTTAGGGAGTATAATAAACATTAAAAACAATCTCATTTCTTATTGAGCTGACTAGAAACCCATTGGTTTAGCGGTAGTGGAGATACAACTCTTAGAAAATACAGTACTTAAGGACCCTTCCGCAACCGTACTTGGGGATGAGATACTATTGATACGGTGATGTTGGTTGTATTGTCATGTGACACGGGGTATGCCAAAGGGTGACCCTGATGCCTGATCAGTTGCAACTCTTGCTGACCACTCGCCTCCGTGCTGCTGCACCCACAAACTGCACCAGCATCATGCACCCACTGCGCACATTGTTGCCCCGTGCCCGGCCGATCATAGGTCTGGGCCCACACTGCGCACCCTGAAGGAGTGAGCGCCCCAGACTGCCTGTCTTTATCCCCCAGAGGAGGCCTATCCGGGCTGAATTGGGCATCGTACCAGGCACACTACCCATGCATCGAGTTGAAAACCATGCTAGTAGCAAAGAATGAGACTCTTTAGCTAAGTTGCTTATCAAGCAATGAGGCTTAAGGTAGAGTGGTCAAACATGTTGCACCTCACAAATGACAGTTATCTCTGCAATCTTGAAAGGGTTATATTACTCCTTGTAGATTAGCCAGACATAAAGAGAGACCTAGCTAAGATGCTCAAAAACTTCTATTAGAAGTCTAGTAGGCAGACAATACAAAAAGTGCACATGAAATGGATATATGCAAAATTGTATCGGGAGTTAATACATGATATAATGTCAAGTGTTGCACAAAGGCAACTTGGTTTCACCGGTAGAGTTAGATTAGAATGAATTATAAAAAGCCTGGTTAATTATGCATATGTAATTATTTATTTGTTACCCGTTTTGTGGAGGATTTTGTGGCCAATGGTGTAAAGAAATTGAGGGAGAAAAGATGCAACATTTCGTTGGCCACTCAAAGTCTTCTGTGCTTGTGCCTTAGGCACCTTCTTCTGGTGATGCTTGATAGATTTTAGGGTCACAAGAGGGGTGGCTGGCTTCAGAAATGGTTCCTGCAAAGTTACAAAATTCTGTAATTGATTCTCTCTCAACATTGCGAAGTTTTTGGGTTTTTATTTGCTTACACTTATAAGCATGGTGTATTGGTTTCCCACACTTGAAACAATTGCCTTTGGGCTCAGTTTGGGCTTTCAAGATGCCCCTAATAGGATATTTTCCTTTATTGTTTCCATTCTTCCCACTTCTGCCATTGCCTTGTTTTCCCCAAAAAGTTCCCCTAATATTAGTAGTCATTCTGTTGCAAACAATTCCCCTATTGTGCCGAAATATTGGTTGGTTTGTTTGAGCATTGCCAAGGTCCATAGGTGAACCTCTAGGGGTTTCTGACCTAGAACGGTCATTAGCAAAATAGTATGGCTTCCTGTAGCTAACATGTCCTACTCTATAGCTAGATCCATGTACAAAGGGTTGCCGCTAATTTTAGCTAGCCTAATGGTATCAACCAATGTGTCTAGGTTACGAGACAATACGTCTTGCCTTGCTTTTGTTTTTCTTATGCCCTATACAAAATAAAATATCTTATTAGTTTCCGTCATGTCTTTCAGTCTAGGACATAGGGCAATGCGTTGTCTTGCATATTTAGTGACCCCATGTCCTAATTTCTAGTATAGAGTACTTAACTAGTACCTAGTTTTTATAAATATATCAGTAGTAATAAACAGGTAAATATTTGAATTGTTAAATTGTGTCCACATATTGGGAGGGACCTGATCCTCTATTAATTATTGCCACAATAGGGCAGCCGATCCCCCAAGGAAAGATGCAGCAAAATTTACTTGTTGACTATTATCAGTTACTCTACTAGCAAGAGAATTTTATTTTATACTAAACAACCGTTGACTAATACCCTCTAATATGCAACAATAAAAGGACTTAGGTGTACTTGGCTTTGTAGTACTTTGATTCTGGATTCTATGATAAAATTCCCTTATTATGTTATGTGCAATATCACGAGCAGCATCAGCCCGTGCATTGGATACTAGCAATTTACGCCTGATTCCATTATACTTTGTTCCAACGCAATACTGCAGTATATAGTTGAACCATTGTAACAATGGTTAACTGGAACAGTTCCGGTGTTCAGTAATTATGTGGTACCTATTGATGATGGTTGGCATCATCATTTGCTTCCCCTCCGGTATATCCACGCTCTCTGCCATCTTCCCCCAAACCACTTGCAGCTCCCATGCCTCATGTGCCTCCGCAATGCGCAAACTGTGGTGCCGCTCTGTGTGCGAACGTTGAGTTGCCTCCGGACGCAGCACCCTAGCCTCATAGATGGCCTTGGCTGTACAGGTCCTCGAATTGCATCGGAGCATTGTGGGGAAAGCCACTGGTGCCGGCCGTTGGGTGGCCATGGGGAGCCCACCATGGTCCATGGCAAAGGCAGCTCTATCGAACGGTTGATGCATAGCATGGGGTTGCTCCTGGAGAAACTGGGTTTCCATTGTGTGTTAAAATGCATGGGTGAAGGCTCTTGTATAGTTGGCAGAAAGGTGGTGTCATCAGTTGGGTGTTGGGTATGGTTGGCTTGTGGGTTTGGCATGCCAATTTTACAAAATTGCATGTGCTAGTTTTCTTCAAGTAAAGTTGCACATTTTTTTCCAAATCAAGAGTAGTACGGTGAGCCAGCACCTTCTTCATCATCAGTGTTGGATATGCCAACCTTGGCATTGCTCACCAGAGAAAGTAATGGAAAGGTTAGGAAGTAGCTGGGGACAAGTGGGCCCCCGCGCAGCGACGCCGGTGGCGTTGGTGGTGGTATTGCCACCATTGCCATTGCTGCTCCCTTCAAGAAATTGTTGGGTGGCATGGGGCCGCTGGGCTTGCCTAATCCAACTCCGGTGCCCAGCGTAATAGGGCAGATACCATTGCCTCTCATGAATCCCCATCATTTGAATGGTCCGTATAGAGCAATAATGGTGTCGCTCCGTACCTTGTGGACTTGCACAACAACTTGAGTCTCAAGGAAACATATGATGTAGTTTTGGTGCTGGCACACAAAACTTCCCTATTTCCCAAGGCGCAAAGCCCAGCCTTGGCAAGAATGGCATGGGCTTCTCTGGCATTGAGCCATTGGTTGCTATGCATCATCCCCTGTGTGTGCATCAAAAATGGGTCAGTTTGACCTTGGATGTCATACCAATATCCACCAGCCAATCCATCCGTCACCTATAGCCCCTCAGATAGCTCTTGGCAACAAACACGACCAATCAAACATGACTCAATGCAACATGCTCTTGAGAGGCCCCAAGAGTCCCACTCACTTTCATACATACAATCCGCAAGTCAAGATCGACCAACAACATTACGGAAGGGGTCTTGCAGCCTCCAACTTGCTCGTGCTTTGCATTGCAAGCATTTCCATGGTTGCGTTGGCACCATGCAGCCCTTGATAGCACATTGAGGTGGCTGGTATTGCACACAAATTGCCTTAGGGCGTCCTAGGAGTAATAGTGCTCCTGAGCTCAGTGAAATAGGCCCCAAATTGACTCGATTCACTCCCACTAACCAGTTATAACATTCAAATACAAGCTAATGCTTCTCTCGCTCATACTTGAAAGGTCGTTTGAAACCTTGGTGCCCATTTAAAAGAGACAAAGAGGCCCCAAAACCAGCTGCAAGTGCCGATCAAAGATGATCAAGACTTTGTAATGGGTAGGATCGTACTCCTTGTGCTTTGAAATGAGGCAACGGTCTTTGAAAGCATACCTTTCAAGTGAAAACAAATTCCTTTGCATGGTTGGCGTCACAAGTCTTGTTGGAGAGTCCAAAATTAGTGGCAAGTCAAAAGACTCCAGCCCTTTTATAGTCTTGGAAGGTTTGCTCTAGAAATATCTTAATACTACCAGTAACATACTGTGCAATCTATTATACAAACATTTCAAATACCTCCTCCGTCCGGAATTAACCGTTCTCTATGATTTTGGCACCACACTTCTCCATCACAAATGCTTTATTCTTCCACGAGTTTTTTTCTAAGGTTATGTCTATGTTTTGGGAGCAAATATTCAAAATTTCAAGTCGATCTATTAAACATTGAGAATTTGGCAGTACTTTATAGCAAAGGGCCTCAAACCAAAAAAACATCGTTTTCAACAAAGTCACCGATACGTTCATTTTCCGCAATGGTGAGGGGCACGCCTTCCCGGTGGCAAAACAAAACCGCCTATACAGAACTTTCAATACTATTCAGACTGAAGTTCAAGGCAGTCCTAACAAAGAGGTAGAGAAAACATAAACGAGTTCACGATCTTGTGATTCACTAGATTCATACTCCAATTCAGAATTGGGGATGCTTTCAAGGCCCAGATTTCAGGGCGAGGAATTTTTTATCTCCATCACCACCATTAGGGCAATTGCGGGAGGCATCCCGATGCTGCAAATAAGATGCGATCGAAGGTGTTGGCAATCTCTCCAGTCAAACGGCAAACAATTCAGGAATTGGCTGAGATTGACAATTTTTAAGTACTTGAGGGAATGGGTGCAAAAAGGATGGGCAGGTGGATCAAGATGTGTCTCACACAAGAGCAGAGATATGCTAGGCTACCCTAGATCGTCGACCATACCTGAAAAGTTGGCCGGAATCGGGAATTTTTCGATTTTGCAAACACGATCCACATCATTGAAAAGTGGTTTTATACAATGAAAGACGCCCAAAAGTTGAGGGTTACGCTAAAGGATGGACGTCCCAGTGCTCCAAAGGCATAAAGCAAAGTTGTTATGAAGAAAGTGATGTTCTTAACTGCCGTAGGGCAGCCCCACAAGTGGCCGAACGGGGCGAAGTTTAATGGATTGATTGGGAACTGGCCATTCGTGAGGGAAGAATTTTTTGTGCCGTCAAGCAAGCGTACAAATACAAGAGAGGCAGAATTGAAGTTGGTTTCAGTGAATGGGGATGCTTGTAAGGACATGATGGTAGCAAAAGTTTCCCCACCAAAGATGCTTATAAATATTTGAAGATCTTCAAGTTTGGACATGCTTTTAGAAGCAGGTTGTTGTCCAAATTGATGGAGCAAAGCCACACACAAAATCGTCGATTCAATTATCAATCGAGACGGAATGCTTTAAGCAATGTTACAACATAACTGTGGAGTAGTAGTCAGCACAAAGACTAGACTTCAATGTCTTGGACCTTGGTTTTTTTCATTTATTGCAAGTATGTGCATCGCAAATCAAGGAGGGAGGAAATCTGCAGAACATCGCCAACTCTGTGACCATGGCTTTTTGCAATCACAATCTCAACACACTTGGGCGTATTTGACAAACGCTCATTCGCATGTTTGATACCACACTTTGCCGCGATGGGGGCAATATGATACAATGCCTCATTTAAATGGTCTAGATGCATTTAGTTGGTGAACAGGGTCGATTTGAAATCCACATTTGGAATCCGGGTTACTGGGGATGAACAAACATTGAAACGAACAAATTTGAACAATTTATATGATTTACATTTAAATGTAACGCCCTGGGAGCCTGAATGACTCCCCGTTCATTTTGCTTTGTGTGCCCCGGCAGCAAAAATTCCCGTACCACAATGACTTCCCTGAGCCAAATGCTGGGACAGGAAGGGCACAGATCCACAAGGATCTCCCATGGACGTGGAGTATGAACATACATTTTTGGACAAGGCGAGGCGTAGTGCGGGGGCCGCTCAGAGGGGTCGGGATTAGGATTTTCTCTTCGAAACTAGTATTTAAGGGTATTGGGACCCAATCTTTCCAATTTTGAACTCTTTTTGTGATTTTGATATTCTTCTTGTAATGTAATTCGTCTCTCAAACAGAGTACAACTAATTCTGGACAGAGGAAATATATTCTAGATACTTGGCGACTATTCTATATGGTAGTTCATATATTGTATTAGTGTATTACCCAGAATATTGTAATAAATATCACAACTTCGTTATGCCTTCCCTCTCAAGGAGATGGCAGGTCTTTTCATTCTCTTAAGAATGTTCTAGACCTTTCCATGAGATATGGTGCGTTCTTTATGATAGATTACATCAGCTTGGTAGTACGACAAGTCTATTCCCATTCAATTATCATACCCAATTTCATTCTGGTCTTTCAAATCAAGCCTAATGCATTCTATTATACAAATTTGGCCATATTTTTGTCAATAGATAATCGTTTAACCTGATTCCTTTTGTTTTCAACTATAGATTAAGTCTACTTTTTATTCATCTAACTTTCAGGCATATGAGGATATATCCTCATCTAATCTTGCACCACCAGAAACCCAATTCGAATGTTTGGTTTGTCCTGTGCACCCGTCTGCATTTCTGTGTCAAGGTTGAGTCACCCAAATGTTACTTTGTCTCTGTGCCCAATGCGGTGTTCCGATCTGCCAAGTTGTTAGCTGTCCCACAGCTATTTTAACCCGTTTGCACTCATGCTGCCCTGTTCATGAACACGGCAGCTCCCAACAGCTCTCCGGCCTTCTACTCATGTACCATATTCTATTATACAGGGAAGGCATCTCTGACCTGCCCATTCTAATGTACGAAGCCAGTTCATGGCCAGTTTGTCCTTTTGTATTGTAATATATAATGTACTGAATGGATCCTCACATATGTTGAGATGAGAAAGTGAGTGGGGTAATGTTCAACATCCAGCCAACTTGGCTGTTGTCAAATGCAACATATGGTGAGTAGGACCAAAGGAGTTTACTGTGTGAGAGAGCGGGAGTCCTTGGAAGACATGTTGTGAGGGCGTTGGGTGCGCTGGAATTATGTAAGGGACAAAGACAATAGAATGAAGTGTGTTGTATTATGTTGTGATACGTCAATTGTTGTGCCAAGTACTAGTTGTTGGTGTGCATAACTTGTGTAATGAGTATCTTGTGGTGACATGGTGTAGGCAAGCAAAAAACACACCTTGATATTGATGAGAATTTAGAATATTATGTATGGGATAAGGGAAGTAGATCATTAGGTGATGGGGGAACTGGCTGGGCTATAAGAGAGGGAGTATTTTCATTGTGTGGGTTCTTGTCGCTGTGTTTTGAGTCGCCGCGAAGCAATGCATGACCTAGGCGTTCGTGAGCGGACTGGGAAATAGTGAAGTAGGTTAGCAAGTACACGTGCTTGTGGGCATATCCGTGAGGTACAGATGAAAGTCGGCAACCTGTGAATGCATCAGATTCAAGTGCTGGTTTGGTGGCGGGTGTTGCAATGAGTCGTTGAGCGATTTGACCCCTGTTTTGAAACTTGTGTGAAGTAGAACCATCCGCATGGACTCTGGCATCATGTGCCCTATACAAGGAAAGGCTATTTTGAGTGCAACCAAAGGACACATATCCTTAAACTCGCGGCGTACAGTTCTGAGCCAGTTGAGTGTTTTGTTGAGTAGCTTGAAAGTCTTGCCGCTGCAGTTCTCAGTCACTGCCGAGCGACCTGCGGCGGTGAGACCATCAAGTGTTTCTGAGTGTTAGTGCAGGCGTGGGGCACCCTTTTGGTAGGTACTGAGTCATTTGGCACGTTGAGCGTTTTGTGGGTCAGTCGGTCGCAGACTTTGTGCGTGAGTGGTTGCAGTTGTGGTGATTTGTGATAGATCTTTGCGAGCGGTGACAGAATTTGTGATGTTCTAAAGGTTGAACTGATGGCGAGGGTTGGCAAAGGTGGTCAGGTCTACAAAACCATGCTGTGCTGACTGCTCTTGCTGATTCACTCAAAGCCACGAAATAAGTCGTGAGTGTGTTAAGTGAATCGATCCTGATCGCTAGTTTGTTTGACCAACTAGCTGTGCACCACCACCATGAACAACAAGTGGTGTTCATCTTTTCTGCGGCATTTTCGAGTGATCTAGGAGTTTTCTGGACCTAAGAATTACTCAAATTCGTGTTTGTCGTGAACGTTGGTGCATTCTGAGTGGATAGTTGGGGATAAGTGAATTGAATGTTACAGCTGGTCCGTGCTACATTTTCTGCAAAGCCTTCTGCCTTCGTTGTGTGTCTCTCTCATAATGAAAAGTGGGAGGAAGTTTCCCTTCAAGGTCTGTCATTCCGCCTGTCCCTCAAACTATCTCTGGAATCCATTTGTGCCTTTAAAAACGGTCAATCCAACAGAAACTCGGAGGACAAAGTACAGTTCAGCCGACCCTCCACAACTGACAGGAATTGCGGGAGTTAGTGGAAGCGCAAGCATATGGTGAGTTCTGAGGACAATGCTGAGGTGGAGCAGCCTACTAAAAAAGGTGAAGTTGGAAAATGTTTGTATAGAGAAGAAGGAACTGCCGCTGCATTTGCTAGCAAAGCCTGAGTTTCGTCAATTTCTCTTTGGTTCTCCTTGCCAAAACTGGCATGCCCGCTTCATTTTGCTAGGATTGGGAGCGGGCGTTGGGGACCAAACACTGGGGGACGCCCACTCCATTTTGGTGGAGTGGGTGGTGTCTTAAAAGTCTGTTTTTGCTTGCCCTTTTTCCCCTGTGCATCATTGGTGCACCTTGCTATGCCCTCATGGCGTGTTTCTGATGTCTCCCGAATTTTCGCCGTTTCGTTTCATTTGAATATCTTGGGCGATTTGGCTGTTGTGGCGATTATGTATACCAGGACTATGTTGGCAATTTTCACTATTTTCGCTGTTTTCGCTATTTCAGCTCTGTCAGCCACGTAGGCCATATAACTTGAACTGCTAGCGAATGGCGCGGATTGATTTGGCAATGGCAGCCTCGAACTGGTGACAGAACAACATACATCATCCACAATGTACTCATTGAGTACGTATTCTCTCACATAACGATTCCGAACTTTATCAAATTAGACATTGCACAACACTTCCACCCAGTGCGCTCACTTGGTGGCACACGAAGAGAATTTCAACAAATGAGCCGTACTTCAGCCTGCCCATCATTACATTCAATGGCGGAAAGTCTCCAACGTGTGCGAATCCAATTGGCTGTCGACGGTCCAGTGTTGGACGACCAACACTTCCATCCTTAAAACACCAGTGCGCAAGTCGAATATCTCGCAGCAACGTACGCACCACAACAACTTCCATATATGGCGAAGTTGTTGAACACTCCACATGGTCACAGATCTCCCTAGCACGAGACTGGAATGTTCAGCCCACAGGGGCTCTCCACTGATGACTTCATATTATGGCGCCACCTGCAGCTTGCGAAGATGAAAGTTTGGGCGACGCAGGCTGGGAGGCCGTGTCTCTTTCCGAATACATACTGAGGCACTTCCGCTTGGCGATTGCAATTGCGTGCCCAATCTTTGTCCTAGTCTTCATGGTATCGTCCACCCTCACGCCATGCCTTTCCAGAAATCCGTCAATCTTTTTCCAAGCTTCCCGACAGAACTCGAACAGCAAGTACACAAAGACGCCTGACGCAAAGGCGATCAGCGCCACCGATGCGACTACTCTCCCTGCGTTGGAGGTCTTGGGATCGTTGAACACCAGCGCTGTCAGGAACGCAAAAATGGAGCATGAAAGAGACGCAGCCTCCATGCCATGCAAATTGGGGCCATAGTCCACGAAAGGCCGCATGCACAGGTGTGCGAAGGCCGACATCACCAGTACGCCGACGGCCAGAGTCGCCTGCAGATTCGCCCTCAACGAAAAGCCGAACACCGCGATTGCGGCCAGGCAGGCCTTCCGGAGAATGATGACAGCTTCCCAGTACTGACATCCGGGCTTGTAGGACCAGTAGAGAAACCCGTACGTGCCTTTAAAGTCCCTGTTTTCCAGATGCTTTTGCATTCGCGTGAGTACCAGCAGAAGGCTGAAAGGAAATCCGATCGTCACGACCACCAGTATTGGCACTGCCAGCGCCAGCGTTAAAGCGAGGTGGCTGCCCACTCGGCAACTCACGTCGGTATCCCGCACCCAGTACCTGGACACTGCAACAGCGTATCCGGCGGGCTGTTCGCCTTCATCAGCTCGCAGACAATCGAACACTGTGACCACGTTTCTGGTCATCTCGATGTAGTTGAAGTAATACAGCACAAGAGCGGACACCACCCAGCGGCGCTGCAAGTAAGCAGAGGACCTTGACCCCAAAGCAGCACGCAGTGCCCAGAAAGCCATGAGGAGGGCTTGGACCATGAACGGGAAAGTCAGATTGATGATGATCATCTGAATCGAGCGGGGCACCGACCTGTCGCTGCTGAAGGCGCACTCAAACGAAAAGAGCCCCTGCCCGCCTGATGATAACAGATCGACGATGCCAAGTGCTCTGGATACGGACCTTGTCCACCCCGCATTGACGAACACCGCAATCCCTGTGACCTGCAGGAAGTTAACTGTGATCTTGAGGATGTCGGACGCCAAGTTCCTTTCTCCTGCTTTTCCGTCTGCTGTACTACCTGCTTCCCTCTGCAGCACAGATGGCTCTCCTTGTGTTGGCGGAGCTGTTCCCAACACGAAGTAACTTTGGGAGTGAGCCACATGCGCTGCCGAGCCTTCAGACTCAAGTATGACTTGATCCATCTCAGGATCTCTCTCCTTTCCCTCCAGACCCGGCCCCACCGCAGCGCCATTGCTGTTATCATCTTCATCCGGAACTTCCACCAGAACGTTCCTCACAAGGATGGCAACTATAAAAACGTGCCAAAACGCTACAGCGGAAGTTATGACAGCGTTGCTTGCCCGACTGCCACATTCCAGGCATTCACCGGATCGCACTTTCCCATGCGTGTCGTCACACGCTCCGCACAAGATGCCGTGGTGCCCCTCTGCGCATTGTCTATACTGCTCGTCGTCGTGTGTCAGGAGAGATGCATTTGAATGAGCCAGCGTTGCCCGAAGCCAAAGGATGTCGGACCTGTTCTCGTACTGACACTTGAGCACGTTGATGCACTCCTGTATCTCGTTGGACTTGGATGTTGAATGCCAATAACCATCTTGGGGCGTTACAGCAGATCCTTGGCAATCCGCGTTGAGAGGGCATTGCTGGCAACCATCAGATGCCCTGAAGCTGAAGAGCCCTGGACCGCACGCGATGCACCGTTGCTTGCTATTGTCCAGCATCTCCCCCGGAAAACAGCCCCGAACATCAACCTCGATGAAGCGAGTGCTCAGGGAGCTTGAAGGGAAGGACAGGGCCAGCAGGTACGACCTGTTCACCTCCCCTTCTAGACGAATGCTTTCCAGAGATGTGTTCGACTCCAAAGGCGCAATAACTTGACCGGAAATGAACGCCTTCGGGTCATTTGATTCAACTCTCACCTGCATATCACGTGGCGAAAATGACAAGTTTCCAAAAGAATCCAGCAGAAGTATTGTTATTCGCTCCAAGTCTCCTCCGCTTGTGTGATTGACGATTTTGAGAGTCTCAAGTCCACCACTGCACACTCCATCTTCCCTGCAAACAATCGTTTCGTTTGCCATAGATGCAACTACCTCACTTCTTCCCTCAGCAGCAACCACGTTTCCAGTCCAGTTCTGAGCGCAGGGAAAAGGATTGTGAGCCACACCCCGAGGCGCCGGTCTTGTGATGCCCGCCACACCTGACTTCAAGAAAAGATTTTCAGAATTGTCGATATCTGTTTTGCCCAGGTCGCAAGCGCAGCACACGTCTAGAAATTCAGGGTTGCTTGCAAACAGCGCCGCTCCAGCCGTTGTGGCATTGTTATTTGCAAAAACACTGCTCAGGACGGCCATGTATTGGTTCTTGGAAATGGAGGTGGCCTGGGTCACTTCCTGTATCGACAGAAACAACCCGCCTCCAACCCTTGCAACATTTTCACGCACAGTCGCCCCGGAAATGTATGATACAAGCCCGAAACGAAAGGCTGTACTGCTCAGAACGGAGACATAAATCCCACCACCATCTTCCAACGCGACGTTTCTTTCAAGCACAGCGTCAACAATTCCCACGAACGAGTTGTCAGAGTAGATTGCGCCCCCCAATCCTGCTGAATTCTCGAGGAAGGTCAGATTACGTCCATGAAGGGCCGATTGGTCGGTTAAAGTGAAACCTCCGCCAGAAGATTGAAAAGCAGCGTTTCCTGAGAGCACACAGTTCCTGCACCCAATCCGTGATCTGATAGCATACCACGCACCGCCAGACTCGTTTGCGCCATTCTCACTGAAGGCGCAGTCTTGGAAAAACACATCGTCTTCGTTTCCATTCAGACCATCCTCCGTTGTCCTTGAAACGTTGTCAAGGGACACGGAGGCACGTCCCAAATTCGCGGTGGAGACATCGACAACCGAAAATCCGGCACCACCCCTGCCGGCGGTGTTGTTAACGAACGACAAATTACCGCCATTCATGTACGTATTGGGGTTTTGGAATTGCAGGGGTTCACTACTTCCTCCCAATTTGAGAAAGAGGGCACCACCGTCGCTGGCAAAATTGTCGGAAAAGTCTGTAAAATCCAGAGAAATTTCCTGCGCAAAAACGCCACTGACAGCGCCTCCGAGTCCGGCCCCGTTGCCTTGAAATTGCACGGTATTGAATACGCACTTCAGCTCCCCTTGCGCACGCTCTTGGAATTCAAGGTTGCGCAAAATGCTGTCCTCAGGAATTGGCGAAATTCTCGAAAGCTGGTCGATCTCAACGTCAAACCTGGCAAAATCGCCACAGAAGACTGCCCCGCCACTGCCTATCTCCACTGCAGTTGCAAGATTCAGAGTCCCGGCTTGGTTTTCAGTGAAATTCGAATCTCTCACGTCCAGTACCGCGTCACGGCCTTCATTTTCTGGAGCTTCCATGGAAATTGCTCCTCCCAGAACCGACGCTGTGTTGCCCACAAATTGGCACCTTGTCACAGACAGACTGGCTCCAAGAGCGTTCACGGCGCCCCCAAGAAAGCCTGCTCTGTTGTCGATAAATGAACAATCTTCCAGGGAAAGGTCCCCAAAAAACTCTTTTATATCAATAAGAACAGCTGCACCACCAAATCCACTATTGTTCCTGAAAACGCACGACCTCAATGACGTTGTATCGTTGGTATCGACGATTTCTATTGCAGCCCCTCCAAGGGTGGAGTCCGCAATGTTGTCAACGAACAAGCATCCGTCGGCGGTTTTCGATCCCTCCTTAAAGAAGACAAAAGCTCCAGCCCAGAATGCAAGATTTCCGGAAACATTGCAGCTCTGGACTGATACGTTCCCCGCAAATTCAAACACGGCACTCCCTTCAAACGCTGTGTTATTTATGAAACTGCAGGATTCCACTTCCAGAGGACTTTCTATCGCGAACACTGATGCACCCACTCCATCCGAATTTCCGTCCGGGAAAATGAACAGCGCCGTATTGTTTGTGAAAATTGTTTGCTGTATTGAACCGAAACTGGCTTTTAACTGTACGCCACCGCCATGCCAAGCGTCGTTGCTGTTGAAAATCGAGGAATCGACAGTCAGATTCGACACTCCAGTAGCCGCAACTGCGCCTCCGACGCCTTCCACAGAATTGGAAGAAAAATTTGTGCCTTTGCTGATAGCGCATCGAATTCCAGATCCACTTATAGCAACTGCTCCCCCCCTGGGAAATGCCGATACGTCTCGAGTGTCCAAAAAATCAGGTATAGTTGCTGACAGCTCCGTAAGGTTCTCCAGGAGACCATCAACGACGTTTTGCAAAATGCTGCAACTGTCAACTGTAATACTTGAAAAAGACTCGGACTGAGCAGCAAGGGCTCCACCCATAGAACTAGCCGAATTCAATTCCAAAACACAGTCGCGTAACGTCAAATTGGTCGACTCCTCTGCGTAAATGGCCCCACCACCCATAACAGCTCTGTTTCGTTCGAAATCGCAGGTGCTGATGTTGACTGTGGCGGAACGTGCGTACAATGCACCACCCACGCCTGAAGCAGTGTTGTTCCTGAATGACGAACCTTCAAGTGTGACGAGTGACCCATTGGAAACATCCAACGCGGAGCCCTGAGAACCGGAACAATTCAAGAACGTGCTGCTTTCCACCTTGAGATTGCACCCCGAAATTTTGATGCCTGCCGTACCATTTCTGTTTTCCACAGAATTGAACTCCGTCTCCACGATGTTCACTAGTCCCAAGTCCGAGTCACAGTTGTTGATCTCAACGGGAGCTGACCCGTCAAGCGAGCAGTTCGCGATGATAAAATTGGACAAAGATGTGCCATGCGACCTAATGTCAAAGATGGGCCCCTCCGCTGGGCACTGGAAAACGGTTTTCGCGTCCGATTCGCTGGATTCCAAGCTCATGGGCTTCCGCACTGCAATCGTTTGCCTCGGATTGACAGCAGATACAGCAAAAATCAGCGTTCCGTTGGGTGGAACGCAATCCAAGAAGGGCTGCACGTCATTGCCGGTCATGTTCAGGGCGTCTTCCGTAATGATGGTAACGGTTTCATTTGAGGTACGGTTGAACTGAAACGAAGGACAGTCCAACGAAGGCTCCGATTCGTCCGCTTGCATCATGGTGAGGCTTGGCCCAAGCAGGAGAAGAAGACATCCCAGCAGCAAGGCTGGGCTTTCAAGCCAATTGGCCATGGCGTCCAAAGGCCCGCCTGTAATCTGTCGAAAAGATGAACCGCGAAGAAGGTGAAGCAAAATGTGCGATGAAGCTGCGGATTGAATCTGGGATAGGTACGCTGCGGTTGCATTAGCATTGAGATGCTGAAGCGCAGGGCGTCGAATTCGCTGACGCTCACGTACCTTTCAAGCTGCAATTTGTAAGTATGCAGGTCTCAGCGAATTAACTAGCAACATTGGTGAGAAATTCATTTGCAAACTTTGCAATTTGACACAATGCAACCTGTGCCGCTCGCCACTGTAGAAAATGCACAATGTAGAAGCAAGCTGTGACCTCTCTCAAGGTATGTCTGCAGATTCTGGACAGCACTAGAGAATCCGCGCTCGCGTTTGCACAGTTCATAAAGTAGCAGAGCCTCTCCAGTAAGGGAAATGGGTATACGCAGGATCGCCTTCTCCACACGCGATTGCGATTTGTTAAATCTGGAGCCACCTGACGTTCTGGACGATGGCACGTACCGTAGCACATGGAGTATACCGTCCTCCGCGCTGTACACCACGTTCCATAACGTAGTGGCGATACCCAAGGGCCCCAGGCTATTCAGCACCCTCCCACGTTGTCCTCCATGATCAATGGTAATTTTATAGGGGTTTGCGTCAGTCATTCCAGCTTGTGTGGGTACTGATTCTGTTCAGCCCAGTATCGCTAGCCACGGTGAGTCACGTGTGGAGGAAATACTATAAATAATAAACCCTTCTGCATAGTAACGTAAGGCTTGGGGCCTTTTTAAATGAGGAAATGTAAATAGTAACGCAAACTTTGGACTTTCTGTGCGCAGCAACGTAAACAAATAAAAAATAAAGCTCTGAAAAACAAAACGCGGAGCTAAAAATGTAACGGTGAAATTTTCTGATGCGGAAGGGTTGAATATTCTGCAGTTTTCCCTCGTGGCTTGTCAACATGACGCGAGAGTTGCCCAGGTGCCTAGTGCGAGATTTGACGGAAACGCTAAAGCACCAGGACGCCGGGCCCCTTTCAGTGTCGAATCAACGAACACTGCGCAAGCGAATGATTGCGGCGATTTCCTGATGCTGCTCTGCTGGCAAGCATATGGTGCTCCGCCAAACCCCCAAGCCGCGGCACGCCGCCCGAGCGGGACGCGTCTGCTCGGACGCCTGGAACCCGAAACCGTTTGATTCCTTCCGCCGCCTCTTGACCCCCTGGACCTCCCACAGTACCCAGGCAGGCGTTCTGAAGGCTATCGTCGCATTGTCGCTGCCAACGGAGCCGCCCATGCACTTCCTCGCTCTCACTGCCAGCCTTTGAAACCCATTCAAAAGCAGGGGAAGCGCTCGACGGTAAGCGTGCCTTGGCAAAAGCTATATTGTGCGTGTGCGCCGCGCTTCAGGATGCCCAGTCTTTACTGCCCCCAAAGAAAAGGTAACAGCACGTGGCCGCGGCGCTGAAGTGCGCGCGGGCTACCCGTTCTGCGCACCGAATCCGTCAGCGCCAGGCACACAGCTGCTTTTCTGGCCAGAGTTTGCGGAGCTGCCTTTCCGTTGCGCGTTTGCGTGACCCTCCCCATTGCGTGCCCTCTCGGGCTGACGGTATCTGAGGTCAATGCCCTGGCGTACGACAGACAGCAAGACAATGACATTAACAGAAACCCGCAATACGAGTTTCCACCCTGGGCGGCGTCCTGATCTGCGGAACCGTTGCGCTCCTACCGCTAAGAAAAGAGCTCCAGGCGACCTGCCTCGCCAATTTGGCGACCCCATTGACTGACCCCTTGCCTTGCTCAATCCGGAATGGACAGCTGGGGGAGCCAGCAAATTGAAAGACCAGCACGTTTCTGCATTCTTCACTGCAGCATCGTGGTTCAGCAGGATAGATCGCTCGAAAAGAACGCCGATCAGTTGATCCTGAGTTGAAACTAGCGCTTGCACTAGCGGCGGCGGCGGCGGCGGCTCGATTCTCGGGTTCAGGGTTGCGCGTATAGCAAGGCTCACCTCCGTAAGTCTCAGCCGGTTGGCGTCTGCGTTCACCTGGAGTCTGCGCTGCGCCCTGCTCCCAACAGCTCGCTGTTGCCGCAACTGGGCGGACTCGCGCCTGTGGGACGGTCCAGAGCATCACGGGGCTCCAGCTCTGCAGCCTCATCACCGGGATGACGCCGGCTTCCCAGTGACGGCTTCGCGGCAACGCCATTATCCACGGATGTTGTAGCGGTGTCCTTCCGTTCGTCTGGGCCTTTCCAGTGCACTTCTCACCGCCAGATCTTTGCTTCACCCGCGTGCCGCCCTCCAACGGCTGGGCTTGCGTCGACATGATTCGGTTACACACCGTGTCAGCATGACGCTGGGACCCAGGACCGCCACAGCAACACAGCGAATCCAGGAGCCGGGAAGTTGAGCTTTGAGAGGAGGCGGCGGTACAGTGCGGGCTGAGGTATATATTTCAGCTCTGCCTTCTTTGCAGCTGGTGTTCTGCTGGGTTTCGGCGGCGGCTTCGGGCTGCACCCGCGCTCGCCCACCCGCACCGGTTGGCGCCCGCGGTGGTGTCCGTGAAGCTCATCATGGGATCGGCCGTGTTCGCGTGCCTGGCGGCAGTTGCCCTCATGCTGCCCTTCGCCAGCTCCCAGCTGAGTGAGTGCGCCCCAACATGATCGGCGTGTGCCCGCGCCCGCACGAACAGTCGTTTGGCCGCAGTGGAACCTTCCTGCGATCCCCACGTTCGCTGACAAAGGCGCCCATGGTCTACACGCGCTGCATGCCTCTGTCGTGTTTCGTCGACACACGCGAGCGTGTACTCACCTAGCATCCTTGCGGCGTTTCGGTCTCGTCCCTTGCGCTGCTCCCTGTTCCAGCAAGTCGGCGTGCTTCCAAATCTGACTATTCTCTTCCTTTTCTTCGTTGTGCTGAGCGGAAGACGTGGCTCTGCTGACAAACCTGAAGATCCCATAGGCAAAGGGTCACGATGGGGATTGCGCGGGGTCTGCACTAAATGCCGGAAACCTCGCGGCTGTCGTAACTCCGTCGTGTTTACAGGACGCGGAAATGCAGTGCCGCTGGCCGCAGCTGTTGTCATGCGTCATGCCCCTCCCCATCCATCGCGCCCTGCTGCAGTTGCAGCAAAGGCGCCTAGAGGCGGCGGCCCGAGTTATCGGACTCAAGAACACAAGTTTACGCGGGTTGAAGGATTATGACCCCTTGAGCGCCCTCCGATATGTTGGGAGTGGGGATGCAGGGTTGGGATTCGGCCAGAGTTGGGCCGACCTGGTGCGCGCCGATCATCTTGATATATTTCCTCAGCGCCTTAGGCAGTCGACGCGCTGATCGATTTTAGCGGGATAGGGATCACTTGACTATCTTCCAATGTGCCAGGAACCTGTCTCTGACGGCGAACGAACAGGGGACGCCAGTGACGATTAGCTGATTTTGGAGGGCTTTTGAAAATGGGCGAGCCGAATGTGATAGCAGCAAATGAACTATGCAGTTGTACTGCTAGGTGTTAACATCAGCTGTGTTCCTCGTCATGCGCAGAAGCCCATGAGGGTCGAGGCCTATTGCGATTGAGTTCTTACTGGTTTGTGTCCCGCAGAAGAATTTGAGCTACATTTATCCCATTGACAAGAGTAACTTTTGAACCTACAAAGCGATTGCGGGTGATGGCCATTTGCATAATCAGCCATGTAAATATCTCTGCATGTGAAATTGGCAGGGCCCGTCGACGATTTTGACGATCCCGATATCGGGAGATCTTCTGGCGTTACGACACCGTGCATCGGGGCTGGCCTTCTTGATAGAGTTCGCACTGAGTGCTGCACGCTGTCCGCTAGACAGATCGAGGACACTGATCTGGGACTCGACTGCTTCCAGGACAACAGGTGAAAAACGCCGATGCTGGTATATCAGCATGTCCTTAGATGCATATGTGCATGAATACCCAAATCTGTTTTGAAAAGGCCAAATTTGATTTATTGCAATAGAATTGACAAGGCGAACGGCGATGTGAGTGGCTTACTATTTGCTGTCAGCTCTATGAAAAGATGACAAAACCTGGCAGCCCGCCATCCCAGTGTCGTCCCTGTGCCGAATGCTGTGTTCATTAAGTGCACTGACCATTGTTCTATTGTCCTGTTGCAGTGGCACCAACATACGCAGCAGATCCAGGACCTCAAGCTCGGACTCCACGGTACCAGGCGAATTTTCGGTGTCCAACATCAGGATCTGGGAAGACGATAATGGTTTTGCATGCTTCTGCGCGTTTGAGTTCTGCCCTGCCGCTTCTCCTGGTGGCGCTCGTGGCAGGCCTCCGAGTGGTACTGGCCGCAGTCCGAAGCCGCGACGTCCATCGCACTCGACTCATAACAGGCCATACACCTCGAGCGGCTGAAGCCACCATTTGTGTGGATGGCGTCCTTGCGTTGATTACCATTTTGTGCGGTGCCCTGGTGCCCGCCCCTGCGCGGCCTGCACTGCAAGCTTCCAGGGGCTTTTGTATTCATTTTGTTCAACATGAATGTTTCTAAGTACTGGCAACCTGAACAGGCAGTGGGCCAGGCGGGGTTTGATTCCGGTGCCGTGCGTTGATGTTTTCGTACGAGCCGAGTGACTGTGTTTGGAATAAGTTCTGAGGGGCTGGAGGGAACACTATATGATCATGTTGAAGGGTGACAATAGGGGGCCAAAATTCTGCAATCCTTGAATGTGCAGCTGTACTGTTCTGGGTACGCATGTTATGTGATTCGTACCAGCGGTGCAATCGCTGGTTTTTCCCTTGCATCGATTTAATTCTAGAGTCACTGATGTGCAGTTTCGCAAATACGCTTCATTGAAACATACGTACGAATATCTGCAGCATATCTAAGTCGCACGTGCTTGAGATGTCATGTCTTCAATTGAAGACATGCTTTTGCGTTGTTGTACTGGACCTGGTCATAGCGCTGCGCTTACTGCAGTGCAGCACATTGTGTGAAACCTTGGAACAGGCAAAAGGCTACGATGGCTTGGCGCCATGTTCTTATGATGCCCAAGCGGTCCAAATCATCAGAAAATTATCCAAAGCAACTATTCCTCCAGGATTTTCCAATTTATCGCATGTACGGCCGGTGTTGGATGAGATGAGAGAAATTGTTGGCCGATATGCTCGACATGCTCCTGTTATTGCACCGTCGCCGATCTTTATGTACCAAGATGAGTTTGTACATAAAGCGACATGGATTTCCCGCACAGACAGGCCCGTGGATTCTACAACTGGGATTCACATTGTGTTCTGTTGGGAAGCTCGAAATCCTGTAGTACCATATTTCTTGTATGCGGAATTAATCATTTTCTATTTGTAAGACAAAATGCATTACAAGGAAGACATACAACTAAAAGAACATACCAGAATCCAGGCTTGGTTTTTGCTTACGTTTTTACGCGCAAAAACGTAAATTTGCGAAAGGGGCTATTTTACGGCTATTTTTACGTTTTTACAGCTCGTTGGGAAACGATGAAAGATCACACGGCAAGCGACAACGTTGACTCTTGTGCAAACAGGACTTGCTTCTTATAGATGTTAAGCCATTCTTTTAGCGCCTTGGCAGTGTCCTCTGGTGACAACCACGCTTCCAACACAGTTTTGAAGTCGGCCATAAGGACCATTTGGGTGTGCTTCCCAGCTCCCCAGTGCTCCAAGTCTAGGCAGCAGAACCCTGCACTATGCAATGGGGTGTGCAATTGGTCCCACCTTTGTGCCCAGAGCTGGGAAATCCTGACACGCCATGCATGCTCTGGGCCACTACACCCATTTGCGCGGTTCTGCAGCTCTATATCCAACACCAAGCAACGGGCGCACACCTTCCCCATAGCAGGCGTACTACCGTCCGCCAACTTGAGCAAGAAAAAGGCATTTGCAAGGGTGTCGCACACCACCTGGGCATCTGTCCAGATATCTGGGTTGAAGACTAACGCCTTCACCTCTGCGTACTTGGCCTTGTCCTCAGCCTTGGACAAGCGAGATGACCATTGCACCACGGCAGGGTGAGTGAACACCGCCTCAAGAACTTCCATGGTAGCACAGGCGTCGTTCACCATGCTGTACTTGCCTGCCATCCTTGTTGGGCCAGGTAGTCCCAGTGCGCGCACTCCTGGCTTGTCCTCTTGCAGCTTGTTGTACGCGAGCAAAGTCTTCTCGTGGCTCTTCAAGTATTTCATCAGGGTGCCCATCTTGTCTGCCGTGTCCATAAAAGGCGGCATCTCTTTGAACACGTCTCCAAAGAACAAACCAATAACGTGGAGTGTGCACCAGCCCTCAAACACCCAACGGCGCGAAGCAACAAACTCTTTCCGTGCTGTCTCACGCCTTGGCTCCGTCAGTAAGCACCTGAATTGTTGCTCACTCTGCCTCCTCCTTCTCAGCACCACGCCCATCAACTCCTCCACGAACTTATTAAAACCTTTCTCGAGTCCTGCCTTGACGAAATCTGCCCCCTTCGTCTCTGGGTCCTCACATAGTTGCAGCTCAACGAGCGCGTCCAACTGGTTGGTGGACACGCGGTAGTTCAAGACGGGCACTCCATCCCTCCCCGTCCACCCGTCGCTCATGAAGGTGCAGCCGTGCATGCGTGCGGCGTCCACCACACATGCATTCCCGCCCTCGACAACCACCGACCTGTAGGTGCGTTCTAGGAGCTGGTCCCCTAGGCGGTGGCGCGGTGGCGGGATGTACGGGCACCTGAGCCTTGTTGTTAGATCCACAGCATGCCTGAACAGAGGACTTTCAACAACGTTCCAAGCTATGTTGCAACTGTAGAACGCCATGGCCCATGCCTGGTCAGCAGCCTCCTTCCCCATAATTTTAATTCCATCCACGATTGGGCCTGAAGGGGTGCCCGGCACCAGGTCCACGGCTTTGTGGCGGCTGGCGGCTGGCACCGAACTGCTGCCACCCGTGGCCACCTCTATGCACACAGGCTGTGCCTTTGTGGTGAACAGGCTTCCGGTCCTGGCGCATTTCTTGCCTTTGTATTTGTTCTTGCATACTGCATGATGGCGAGCAAACTCCTCCCTGACTCCCCGGGGCACTTTGCCAGTGCATACTGCCACGCCAGGGCCAGCGATGCCTGCGAGGTGACAGCATCGGATAGATTGTAGAATTGTCAAAGCACGATTTGTACCATATTGCTGGCATGCTAAAGTTTGAAAGTACACATTTGCACCTTATTTTTTATTGCGCGCAATGGGACATTTTGAACGGAAGGGTGTTGGTGGGCGATTCCAGGGCAGTCGATTGCATTGTCGCGCGGTGGGCCCAATGCTTGATAGGGATTGTTCCCAAGGGCTTGCTGTCGGCAAGACGTGGCACTGCAGTGGCGGTGGTTTGTTGGCTTGTGGGAGACCAAGGAGTGGGCCACGAATGTGGTTACAAGATTCGTAGCATGCACTTGCACTTATTGCATGCCCGATGCTTGATCGCAGGGCCATCGCAGTCACGTCACAATAAGAAAACTCGAGTGCGCATCCAAGCACATCATCACCGTCTCCCGTTCACCCACGATCGACCCTTTTTCCCCACTGCCTCAAGTACTAGCCACCATCCGTCCACAACCCTAAGTACTACAGCTTTGCAGGGCCATAACTTCATCATTTCCTAACGGATTTGGACGTTTCAAAAGCCTAGGGGCATCAAGAACTTTTGAATAAGCCCACCAAAGGGCTTATTTATAAAAATTACTAATTTACATTTTAGGAAATGCCAATTAAGTCTTTATCCCAAGTGACCACATCATAATCAGTATGAATGATACTGAAAGCCAGGCAAAATGACATCATTATGGTTTCAAACTTAGCTATTAAGTTTCAAGGTGATATTTTGTCTACTTTTTTCTAGATATGGCTACAATAGTTTTCAACCACTTACACACAGACTCACAGCTACCATGCACTCCAAAATCCCTCACCTTCTTTTGTTGCTATACAATTTCCCTTTTGTGATTCGTTTTGTTGGTCTCAACAAATGCCTTTCTGTTGTGACTAGTTGGCCTTAGGCTTTTAATGGATTTTAATGAGTTATAATTGGCATGGTTTTTGGTTCGATACTCGGGCAATGTGCCTGCCGCGGCGCCCAATCCGGCCGGAATGGCCTCCTCTGCCGAATGACGGCGGGCGGTCCGGGGCGCTCGCTTCCTCGGAGTGCGCAGTGTGGGCCCTGGCCTGCGATCAGCCGGGCACGGGGTGGCAATACGCACAGTGGGTGCACGATGCCGGTGCGGCGTGCGGGTGCAGCTGCGTAGAGGTGAGTGGTCAACAAGAGTTACAGTCTGTCAGGCATCGGGGCCACCCTTTGGTGTGCCCCACATCATGTGACAATACGGACAACTTCACTGTATAGATAATATCTCATCCCCCCGTACGGTTGCAGAGGAGTCTTAAATATTGTACTTTCTAGTAACTATATCTCCACTACCACTAACCCAAATGGAGTGATTCAAGAACCTATGGGTTTTTAATAAGCTCAACTAAGAGATAAGGTTGTTCATTAATATTTATTGTACTTCCCAGATACCCATAATCAAAGAAACACACTACCCCCTGTGCTTTACACTATATTGCTCCCCCTGGCAGTGGCTTCGCCCACCACCAACGCAGTAATCTCTCAACGTCATATGGCTCATTATCCTCGGGCTCAATCTCCTCCACCTGACCAGACATAGTGGGTTGCGTCCATGAACTGGTCTTAAAAGGATGCAACAAGCTGGCGTGGAACACATTGTGTATCTTCCACGTTTTTGGAAGATCAAGTTCATAGGCCACCTGTCCCACCGGACGGACAATGAAGAATGGGCCAACTAACCTCTTCTTCAGCTTACGGATCAGTGCATTCTTCAAGTTAATATGCTCTGTTGAGAGCCGCACCTAACCCCCACTACTGAACCATTGTTCTCTTCTCTTCTGGTCTGCTTGTGCCTTCATGCGATCTTGAGCCCGGTTCAAAAACTTAATTGCCATTGAGAAATTCCTCTTTATTTGCTCTACAAATTGGTTGACCCCCTCAATGAGAATAGAGTCACTATCATGGATGAGGTCTGCCGGAGCACACGGATGGAAGCCATAGTTCAGGTAAAAAGTGTGTACCCAGTCGACTGCGTTGGACCGTTGTTGATCACGAACTCGACGGTGGACAACAGTCGCTCCCAGCTCGATCCATCCTACCCAGCGTGTAGAGTGCAGCGTAAAACCATCTCCACCACCCTATTCATCGCTTCTATCTCACCATCTGCCTGTGGGTGGTAGGCACTGGACATCCTCAATAAACTCCCTTAAATGCTCCAAAGCTTGTGCTAGAGCTTGGACACAAATCGTGGGTCTCTATCATTTACAATAAAATGTGGAATGCCATGCAACTTTCCCACAGTGCTCTAGTAAAGTCGGGTTGTGTCACAGTTGTGATAGTCTACTTGATAGGCGCCACATGCACCACCTTTGTAGCTCGATCCACCACTGTGAGTATCCCATCATTCCCGACCTCTGACTTTGGTAGACCCATGATGAAATCCAAGTTGATGTTAGCCCACTTCTACTCCGGGAGTTTTATTGGTTGCAATAATCCAGCGGGGACATGGTGGACGGCCTTCTCTTGCTAGCAAACTGTAAGGGCTGGGCCCAAAACACTGTACATTACGGACATGGGGAGTTGTATACTAAAGGCACGGAACACTGTGTATTAGGGACACCAAAGGGAGCGCTGTACAATAGGGTTTTATTAGGGATATCCGGCTAGGGCAGGGCGTCGTGTTAAGTCAACATGGGGGTCCATACTAAGGGCAGACCCGCGGGTGTGGGAGACTTATGAAGGATGGGCACTGAGCGGGAAGTTCACACGGGACAAATGACTGACTCAACTGTGAGACACAGGGACACGGACAGATGGGAGTATGGATTTGAATTGAACCCGGGACACCCCGCCAGCAGCTAATCAGCTGCCTTGTTGCCGCCCTTGGGCAACTATAAAAGCAAACACCACCATATTGATTTGTAATCAAAGGTTGCACCAACACACTCACACTCCGCCCACCGGCCCCAATTTGAACAAGGAGATGGGCCGTGTCCCGTCCGGCCAAAAAGGGGAACCGCCCCTTACAAGTGGTTTTGGAGCTAGAGAAGTTGCCAACACCAAAGCGGCACTTTGAGATGACCTGACCCACGGCCAGGAGGTGGCGGACCCCCAAGGAATGCGACGGGAGTGCGCAACCACCGATTTGAATAGCGGGACGTCACGGAGATGTCAGCTATGCATGGAGCTCCAAGAAGCAGAGTAGACGAACCGCTGGACGCCAGAGAGTATTAGCAAAAGTGGCCGGCCCCAAGGGCAAGAACAGTAGGGCGTCCAAGGACGTGAGCTGCACGGCCTACCCCGAGGGCGAATTGAAAGAGGAAGAAGCCGTGTGCCAAGGAGCAACGGCTGGATAATCGCCCCGAGGGCGCTGAAAGGCTGGGCGTCAGGAAGACGTCGGCCGAGTGGCCAGCTGCAAGAGCGGGCCTGGGGACGCGAATAGATGTCTGGGACGTCAGAGGGGCAGAGACGTCCGGAGCGACGTTCCTTGAAAAGTTGTACCGAGAGGAAGAAAAAGAGACCAAGGCAACATGAGCCAGGCCAGGAGTGTACGGGGTCCGTCGTCGAGCCAGGCGGGAGCCTCGCCCGACCAACTTCAAGCGGTAGTAGAGCAAGCGCTGGGAAGCCACTGGAGCCAACTCGCTAGGCACTTTGAAGCCCAATAGAACGAGGCGCACCAGCGTATGCAAAACCAGCTCGAAGAGGCTATGACCACGGCGGCAGCACTGAATGGGGCGGGCGTGCACAACGTTGAAGAAAGACCCAATCTGCCAACCATTAAGCCACCGAAGCCTCCTACATATGAAGGAGCGCGCCAAGGAACGCTCACACAATGGGCGTTTTAGGTCAGGTAGTACCTCCGACTAATGAGCGTAAACAACGAAGCATACTATGTGGAATTCGCCATCGGGTTACTCTGGGGGTCAGCAACCCTCTGGTGGTAGAACCTAGTGGAGTCACATGGAGAGGGAGCCGTACGCACCTGGTGGGAGTTCACCGATATCTCGGGGAGGCAATTTGGGGCAGCCAACGACCGACAAAAAGCAAGAGATGAACTGGCCAGGCTGACCCAATGCACTAGCGTTGAGGACTACACCACTAAATTCATAGACCTGAAGATGCGCATCAAGGGGATCAGAGATCACGAGTGCCTTGACAGATTTAAACGAGGGTTAAAACCCACAGTAAGGCTCAACGTAGAACGAGCTAACCCCCAAAACCTCTAGCAGGCAATGAGTCATGCACTAAAGGTGGACGACATCCTGTTCAGAGTGAACGGAATGACAAGGCACCAGATTACCGGGCCACCTCAATGAAAACTACCCCGACCGGTGCCACGAGTCGGACCTACACCCATGGAAGTCGATAATATATAGGGAGGGAGAACCGCTGGATTCTAGTGCCACCGGTGCAAGGGATACGGGTACTTCACGAAGGACTGTGCTACGAAGCCGCGGCCTGGGGAGCGTAATATGACCGGTTGGGATGTCAGACATCATAGCGTAACAAACATCTAGGGCCGAGAAGACCGATAGGGAGACGGGCCCGAGTCATATTGTGGAAATACATGGGAAGCATGAGCTAGTACCTTGAAGCTACCAAGTTATTTTGGAAAGTTGGAGGGACATACCATCCGAGCCTTAGTGAACTCCGGGGCTAAGGGCAATTTGTAGCGAAAGGGATACTACTGGAAGAAAGCAAGCGAAGGTGCCGCATGACGACCAACGACTTAGATGTCACGCTGGTGGACGGGAGTAAGCTAAGAGATGCCATGAGACGTCATGGACTGAAACTCGTCATAGGAGGCTATGAGATGTCCCTGACTGCAGTAGAGATACTGTTAGAAACCTTTGACTTAACCCTGGGTCTACCGCGGCTTGAAGACATGGAGCCCGAGATCGACTGGATCACCCGTGAGATGACCATAGGCCAAGACATCATACGACTGGTGACCACAACTACCTTGTACTATGCGTCACCACAGAAGGTCCCACAAGCGCCCCTCGCCAATTAGGGCACCGGCCAAGGAAATTACAAGGAAACACGGGTACCAACTGTGAGGATTGACCACTCGGATTGCTTAGAGGAAGATGAAGAAGGGTACTACCATGACCACCAAGCGCTCCAAGCATTGAGCATGGAGGAATCAGAATATCACACTTTTAGCCAGGACGTTTTGGGCGAGTTGTTGACTCTTTGCATCAACAGCAAAGGAGCAACGAATGAGGGAATTGCAAATTACACAAGGGATAAAAATTACAACGAATTGCGGGAGCCCACAATGATGGGAACTCCACAAGAACCAATTTCCGATGCTCAGGATGCTACCCTGCCACCACCGTACAATGCGAGAAACATGGGTTGGTGCTCAGAGGCAACTGAAGAGAAGGTATGTGGAGAAGATGATCCCGAAGGTTGACAACCACCTCAAGTGAGCAGGGTGGAGGGGCAGGAAGACAAACCCTTTTCTTAGGATACTATTGATGACTATGACGACCTGCAACACATACTACAAGGATATCACAAATGAAATAGCCAAGACAGACAGTAAAAGTGACGACTCTGATGACCCATCATCCGTAGAAGAAACAAAGGGGTTGCCGTCCTTTCCCATGATGGATATGGCCATAGAACGTGAGGTGCCAGTGGCTACCAACAAGCTACAAAGGAGTGAGGGGCGCAAAGACCGATTGGGAATGAGCGACACATGGGCCGTCGCACAGGACATGACGAATGACTCAAGGAAATGTCGCGCAAGGAAAAGACTCCACCGAGGCGTTATGCTAAAGAAGTGGCGGGCTAAGCCAGTGGAAAGACGTGTGCCAACACGGGGGCAGGGCGTTAGACAGCAGCCTGCCACCTGCCAAGTCGCTACTCAGTGCCCCCCTCTCAGAAGTCGCTACTCAGGACCCCGCCCGCCTGCAGTAAATGGCGCGGGCGGATTCCCATAGCTTCCCCCCGTCACATCACTCGGAGGGATCTAATCACGCCTGCATCAACCCCCATAACCCCAGGTGTCCCCACCGCTTGTTCGCTCTGCTCTCTGCGCTCCTCCACGGGCCTAGCACCCGCCGGCCTGCATCCCCCGCCGCCAATTCTCCATGCAGGTCTGCCCATCACACCCCCGCTGCCGGGCACGGGCGCCCCTTGTGAACGGCGTCCTCTAATGCCCCTTTTTGGTGGTCAATTCCCATGGAATGCACCCCCCGCCGTCGGGCTCGGCATGCGGAATTCCAAGCCAACGCCTCCCCGCCATCGGGTTGGGTATGAGAAGTGGCAAAATGCAACCCCCCTTCACAGGGCCATGCGCTCGGTCTGGTTCGAATCCCCTGGCCGATTCAGGCGGCGCCGCAAGGCGTCCATCTGGCCAGCCTGTATCCTTGGATCTCTCACAAATCGGGGCCTTCCCACCATTGAGCCAGGTCCCCTTGGCTCTCTTGCGCCGCATGGCACGCTTCCCCCTTCCGCACTTGCCTGCTCCAAAACCACTGGTGTGGTTTTCTGTAACGTGGTTGCTTGGGGTTAGGCAGTTATTGACATTTTCTGAGTGGGAAATCGACCTTTTGTGGGTGTTATTTAGAGCTTCTTGGTTCCAACGAGCTCTTAAACGCTCGATTCCATTAAGAAACGGCGAAGATATGGCCTCCTAAAGTCGTAGTACTTAGGGCCAGGGGGTCGGGTGTTCGATGCTTGGAATTAGAGGACATTAGGTCGATCGTAAATGAACGGTGGACGGTGACGATGTGCCTGGACGTGCACCTGACTTGTCTTGTCTTGATGTGACAGTGATGGACCCGCGATCGGGTATCGCGCATGCGGATTTGTGCGCACGCGTGCTGTGAATCGTGTAACACCGTTCCGGCCCACTCTTTGGCCTCCCGCAAGCCAGCGAACCACCGCCTCGCTGCGCCGCCACCTCTCGCCGACAGCAGGCCCCGGGGATCGATCCCCATCGAGTATTGAGCCCACCGTGCGACCACCGATTCGACTGCCCCGGATACGACCACCGTCCGCGGTGGAGAGAGCCGGCTGACCTCCAACAGCCAAGCCGCAGGGCAGGGCGACCCCTACGCCTCCGGAAACCAGCGGCTGCCGATGGGGCCGCAACATTTTCGGTTCAATGCTCAGGCGATGTGCCCACCGCGGCATCCAATCCGGCCGGAATGGCCTCCTCTGCCAAATGACGGCGGGCGGTCCGGGGCGCTCGCTTCCTCTGAGTGCGCAGCATTGGGCGCGGGGCGGCAGTGCGCGCAGTGGGTACGCGATGCCGGTGTGGCTCGCGGATGCAGCCGCACGGAGGCAAGTGGTCGGCAAGAGTTACAGTCCGTCGGGCATCGGGGCCACCCTTTGGCGTTCCCCGCATCATATGGCAATGTGGACAACATCACCGTATAGATAATATCTCATCCCCCCATACGGTTATGGAGGGTTCTTAAGTACTATATCTTCTAGTAACTATGTCTCCACTACCGCTAACCCAAATGGAGTGATTCAAGAAGCTATCAGTACCTAAAAAGCTTAACTAAGAGATGACATTGTTTATTAATATTTATTGTACTTCCCAGATACCCGTAATCAAAGGAACACACTACCCCTTGTGCTTTACACCACAGCCTAGTTCTAAAAGGACGCAATAAGCTAATGTGAAATATGTTGTGAATATTCCACTTCTCAGGGAGTTTGAGTTTGCAGGCCACTGGCCTCACTTGACGAACCACAAAGAGAGGCCCGACAAATCGCCTTTTCAACTTATGGATAGATGCATTCTTCAAGTTCAAATGCTCAGTCGATATTTGCACCTGATCCCCACTACTTAGCCTCAATTTCCTTTGCTTTTGGTTAGCTTGGCTCCTCATTTTGTCTTTGGCCCAATTCAAAAATTTTAGAGCCGTTGAGCAATTCCTTTTGATCCAATCGACAAATTGATTGACTCCTTCAATCGTGGTGGAGTCATGATCCCGGATAAGGTCCATAGGTATAAACGGATGGAAACCATAGTTCAAATAAAATGGCGTGTACCCTGTGGCCTACGTTGGACTGTTGTTGAGCACGAATTCAATAGTAGATAGCATTTTCTTTGAGTTCGACCCCTCCTGCCCGGCATGCAAAGTACAACGCAGAACCATATCCACCACCCTATTCATTGCCTTAGTCTGACCATCTGTGTGAGGGTGGTATGCGCTAGACATCCTTATAGAGCTTCACAAAATGCTCCATACTTCTTTCCAAAGCTTGGATATGAACCTCAGGAACCTGTTGCTCACAATAGAACGTGGGATCCCATGAAGTTTTCATATTGTAGTCTAGTAGACACGGACAGTGTTAGCAGCATTGACTGTCTGCTTGACAGGGCAAGGTGCACTATCTTTATGGCCTTGTCTACAATAATAAGAATCCCATTGTTCTCATTCTATAATTTTGGAAGACCCATTATGAAATCCAAGCTCGCGTTTGTCCACTTTTGTTCTGTGAGCTTGAGCGGTTGTAGGAGTCTAGCAGGCATACGATTGATGGCCTTCTCATGCTAGCACACTGGGCACCCCGTTATAAAATCTCTCATATCCAGGGTGTGCTCAGGCCAATAGAAAGTCTTTTATATATTCTTCAATATTTTGTGGTAGCCCAGATGTCATGAATAAGGGACTTTATGAAGTTCCCTCATGATTTGCTATTTGATATCTAGAACATCTGGTACCACCAGCCGCCATTGTGATCCCTGGTGCCTGTCGCTGTCCTTCATCTCCGAAAATCCTCTAGTCATCCGGAAGGATCAACATCCAATAATCACCACATTTTCTTGAACAGACTCCAATTGGGATATGATGTCTGCCCAACGAGCGTCTTGTGTTGTGCCACTTTTAATCTTCTGCCTCAATTCTCTCACTAATAATATGCAAGACCTTGTGACCGAAATTGAAGGTCCCACTTCTTTGTCTTGACCCACCACTTGGATCACCTTCAGTCTACTCTTTGCAAAAATTTGATCCAATTTCTTCTAGATCTCATCATCAGATGGCTTTTTACTTAACATCAGCTTTTTAACTAGTGACTCCTCTTCCTCATGGACGTTCACCAATTCTTTGACATTCTTAATGCTCTGTTGCATGAGGGAGTAGGCAGGATTCTTCTTTTCTGATATGTGGACTAGGTCACAGTCATAGCCTCGCAAAACTTGTATCCATTTCCAAATTTGCCTATTGATTGTTGGCTGATTGGGTAGGTTTTTCAGCGAGTTGTGGTTGGTTTGGATGGTGAAATATTGGCATGCAAGATAATGCCTCCACTTCCCCACTGTCCACACGATTCCTAGCAATCCCAACTCGTATGCACCATATCGTGTCTCCGCAGGATTCAACTTTCTGCTCTCGTAGCAAATCGGTTATAGTCTTGAGCAGAGGTGGGCTGTCCCGAAACGGGAACAGACTGGAGTCTATTCCCGTCGTTGGGCCAACAGGCCCAGAAACGGCCAAGGACGGATCCGTCCGTGGGCTGGAATGAATTGGGACAGATTTGGAACAGTGTGCAGCCATCCCAGTTCCATTCCGGGGCAGTACAACCTACCTAGGAGTCTATTTTTGTATTGCTCAAGGCCTATCCAGAGTCCGTTCTAGGCTATTCTGAAGGCCGTTCTAGGCTGTCCTAGAGCCCGTTCTGGAGGCCGTTCCACAGTACATACCAACATCAAATTTATGTGTGGACCAATAAGAATGCAGTGATCAGATTTGACGCGTGGGCAATGCGCCCAACGGTCCACAAACGTGGTGTCGCTGCCCCCCTGCTGTGCAGTTTGTTGTGCTTGTTGCAATGGGTGGCAAGGCCAAACAGACATAGTGGTGGTGGCTGCTGAAAGCTGAGGAGTCCCGCCCCCCAGCCCGACGTTGCCGAGGTAACCCCCCGCAGCACGGGTCAAGGGAGGCCAGTGGCCAGACAAAGGGGCACCCAGAAAGGTGGTCCCCCAGCCCCCAAGGTGAGGGATCCAGTAATGCACGGATGACAAGGGCAGCGGCAGGGGGCGAAGGCCAGGGGCCGTCACTTGGCAGCAACGCTCTGCTCCCGGGCCTATTTGACTTTGCGCATATGGTGACGGGGGATTTGGGGGACTCGGATCCAAAACCCAGCGCGGCGGGGGCTCTGAACCTACAACAGCCGCCAACTATCGGGGTATATAAAAGGTTGTCATTGGCCGGGGATCCTAAGGGTGTGTTAGTGAGCAACATGGTGGGGGGCTGCAGCTGTACCGGTGGTGATACCTGATGGCCCATCGCCAGCATCGGGGGCAGCCTCTGGAAGCGGGGTAAACCACATGGCCGGCGGCGAGGGTGGGAATGCACCCCCAAGGGCAAAGCGGGCCCAAACGGAGGAAGGGGGTGGAGTGGGGGTTGCCTCCAGCACCAATAGGTGTGTGGCCCCACCGTTGGGGGCCAGGCAGGGCGGCAACCATTGGGTGAAGCTATTGTATGTGGAAGAGGAGGGGCGGCTTAGGATCCTTGTGAGATACAATAGTGTTACGGGGAAGGAAGACGACCACAACAAGATCATTGGCTGCATATGTGGCAAAGAACAACCTTTCGTGCAAAATGTCGTTAGTGAGCCAATAACACAATTAGTGTGCAACATCTTGATTTCTGAGCAAATTATAAAAACTATTATGTTCAATATGTGCAATCGACCCATAATGCAATAAACATGCTCAAGATCAAAGAAAAACATGTTTTGAAGTTTCGCAACATTACCATTTCTACACTTGTGTAATATCCACTAATGACATTTTGCACGAAAGGGTGTTAAAGGGATTTCCTTCAAGTCGTCATCTCTTTTGACTGCGGAAAAGCATATGGGGCACCACGCAATGGACACTGGCCATTGCTGTGCAGCTGGCAGACGAATTGTGGGTGGTTGTTGTTGCTTTTCCCATAGCTAAGTATCTTCCGCGGATGGCTGAGGAGGGCCGCAATGTGGGGGTGGCACAATACATGGAGCAAGAGGCCTTTGCCATAGGAACCACCCCATGGCAGCAATTGCGGTCAGCGATCACTTGCTGGATTGTAGCGGATAGCATTAGGCTATTCGTTGTTGAGTCTCCAAGCTTTTGCCATATGTGCAAGGCACTCAATGGCTGCTACCCCTCCTTCAGTTGGAAGGCCGTCACCAATGAGGTCGGTTGTTACCATGTCGTGGCATGCATTCTGTGCAATATGTTGCATTGTTCCATGGTGTACATGTGATACGGTCTACACCACACAACTGTGTTGGTTGTTGGCCTAAAAGTGGTGTCTCTATTGTTGTCGCATGTGGCATCCATGCACCGTCGGGCAGTGCAAAAGCTGGCGGGGATGGAGGAGTGGAAGAAAGTGCGGCCACCTTCATCTGCAACCTTTGGTGCTCTCGCACGTGGTGGGAGTATTTCTTAATGACCATGCACTGGGTGGAGGAAATGCACCGGCATGACGGCCACACCAACCGCCAGTAGCAATTGTGAGGAAGGTGCATGGGGTCAGTGTCTGTGGAGGCGGAGAGCGTCACGGCTGAAGTTGAGGGATTGTGTAGCAAATGGGCAGTAGTGACTACCCAACTAGCAGTTGGTCATGTTGTTTATTGTGATATTCGCTTTTGTTGCTTGCCACAAGCAGTTTGTGTATGCAGTGGTGGTGGACGTGGCCCAAAAGAAGCTGGAGAAGTATGGGATGACGGGGTGAATGGGCAGCAGTGGCTACCCAATTGGCAATTGGTCGTGTTGTTTGTTGTGATATTTGCTTCTATTGCTTGTCGCAAGTTGTTTGTGTATGCAGGGTGGTGGACTTGGCATGCAAAGAGCTAGAGAGTATGGGATGATGAGGTGAATGGGCAGTAGTGACTACCCAACTGGCAGCTGGTCATGTTGTTTGTTGTTTGTTATATTCGCTTTTGTTGCTTGTCACAAGCAGTTTGTGTATGCAGTACTGGTGTGGTAATGTGGTTAGCAACCCGTTGGCTTCTTGCCTTGCCGAGCGAAGCTCGGCCCATTGCCAAAGTCGTAGAGGAAGTATGCGGAGCGAAGCAGAGCAGGCTAGAACGACTTAGGCGTAAGGGCTGAGCGTAGCGAGGCTTTAGCCCGGAAAATGGGTTTGGCCAAAATGGACTTTCTTAATAAATATGATGACTTTGATGATTTTGGCCACCACATGTAAGAGCGCCCAGTGGCGGCGCCAATTGTAGTTTGATCGTTCTGGAACACACTGCCTCCCTGCCTCCTCGAGCATAGCCGCTGCGCGCCTCGGACGGGACTGCACAGAACGGCCGTCACCCACGGGCCAGAGAGAGCCCGGAACACGCCGTCCGGCTGAGGACGACCACGCTTCCACTGGAGAGGCCCTAGAGCATGGGCCAGGGTACCTGGACGCGGCCAAGGGGGGACCGCGCCGACAAATTGGTTTCGGAGCATCTGGCTATAACGATTGGGCGTTGGAGGCAAGGCTAGCGGAGCAGCCTTGTTGAGGCACAAGCCAGGGCGACAACCACGTTGGCAGGAAGCGCGTGGGAAGCAGATTCGAGGGTTGTAGTTTGGCAAGTTGGGATTGATCGACGGCATCGCCATCGCCGCACCCGGATGTGAGTTTTTGCTATGCTGTGGGTGCGGAAGTGTGGGGCACCCTCCATTACACTGAGCGCAAGTGTTGGTGGGGCAATCGCTTGGAGTTCTGCTGCTCATCATAATCCGAGATGTCTCAAGAGGGCCGGATTGGCATGGAGCTGAATGGCAGCGAATCCGGAAGTGTGCATGGGCCTGAGGATGCGCCCATGGCTGAATCGAGTCAATCGCTGGCCACTGCTATACGGCGATTGGACCCGGGAGCTGAATCCAGTGCTGCGGGGTCTGGGGCAACAAGCCGAAGGCCGTCAACCCCTATGCGGCGAACTTTAGCTACAAATGCAGCTCCATCGCGGATTCCTACACGAGCATCGACGATGAAGCGGTGGAGTCTAACACCACCACGAAGCCGATTGACATTGGAAGGCGAAGCTATGAGCACTTTGCAGTGGACACAAGAACCTGCACAATCGGCAGCTGGGCATGCAAGGGCAGCTCTCCAGGTTGCCCAGCAAGTAGTTACGGAGACCGCGAGTATGCGACAAGCAATGGAGGAGGCGCTCACCAAGTACTGCCAAGCGTCTACTCCATTGACCGTAGAACAAGTGTCCCTGCTGGCCAAGGACACTTCACAGGAGATGCAAGTAGCCGTCCAAGAGCGTCAACAGCTCAAGACTCGTCTGAGGGAACAACAAGAGGAAACAGCTCGGTTGCAGCAAGAGCTACGTGAAACGCATGCTGCACAATCGGCAAATGTGCAAGCACTGCAACAGCATCGAGTTGAGGAGCAAGCCACAATATCTGGCAGAATTGAGGACCTTCGAACCAGACTACAACAACAGAAGGCATATGAAGAACAGAGGTCCTTGAGGATGCAGGAGGAACTGAGAGCATTGAGGCAACAACAGCAGGCCCAAAGTTCACAGATGACCACCAGGACAGATGAGCTGATTCTATCCTTGAGTGAGCAGCTGGAGTCATTGCGACGGGATTTGAGCGTGGAGCGGGAGCAGAGGCAAAAGGTACAGCAAGAGTTGTCTGATTATAAGGCAGCCTTGGATGAGCCTCTCTATCAGAATGAGGGTTCATATTTGCCTGATGCTATTGTCGGTCTGCTTGCTTAATCGGCGTGGAGCTTTGCGTTTTGGGCTTTTAGCTCAAAGTGCCGGTTCAGGAGGAATCCTATGGCAGCACCAGTGTTTGCAGGAGAGTCCAGTATCCGACCATCAGGGTCACTTTTGGCTGCTCAGTCAATACAGCCAGGGCTGCAGGGACAGAGCAGTCAATTACCAGGAAATGTTCCAGTTTCAGTACCACCAGTATCTTAGAGGTGGCCACCCGGATCCGTTAATAGCGGACAGAGGTTAATTTCCGTTAATTTTCCGTTAATTAATGGAAAATAACGAAAAAAGACAAAAATTAACCAAAAATTAGCGGATTTTTGGATTTTTTGGGGATTTTTGGGTTTTAGTCATACTTATAGTTTATGGAGTTCGCTATTAGAGAGTACGTTTGTATTTTATTTCAACCTATGCATACTAGATTTTCAATTAGCCGCAGTTGTTGTGATTTTTTGGGTTTTTTTTGATTTTTTTGAACTTTTTTATTTTTTCTGAATTTTTCTCCCTTTTTCTTTAACGAAATTTAACGGACAGCTGATAAAAATTAACGAACTGGATTTAACGGACCGGATGGCACCCATTGAGTGGCCACCTTTACAGTGTCTGCAGTGCTAGTCAGTTTCAATGCAGGAACAGCCGGACAGAATGTGGCAGGTGCATCCGGACTAGTTTTCCATGTGACGATGAAGCCCAGGGAACCGCCAGTTTTCTGTGGCAAGACCAGTGAGGATGTGGAGAGCTGGATCTACATGGTGTCAGCGTACTTCAGAACGGTTGCTGCACCAGAAGAACAGAAAGTGGGATATGCTCTCACTTTTCTGTAGGAGGCTGCTCGCGAGTGGTGGATCAACACCATTCGTACTACCGGACGAGAGCCTCGCACTTGGAATGAGCTAGCAGAGGCACTGCGGGCAAGATTCGGACATCACACCAAGGAGATGACGGCATGGGCTGAGCTGCATGCCATCAAGCAATAGAAAGGCAAGAGTGTGCGTGTGTATGCAACCAGGTTCAACCGGCTGCTTGGCCATCTACCCCGATTCAACGAGGCATGGGCACAGGACCAGTTTTCTTCAGGTTTGATGCCCAGAGTAGCAGAGTTATTGCTGCTCAAATCGCCCAAGTTATTGCAGGATTCCATGGTGGAGGCTGAGCAGGTCGAAGTGACGCTCAAGTATGCGCAATATACGAGAGCCAGTGATGGACAGAGCCTAGTTGCATTGTCATCGTCTGGTCAGGGAAATAGGGGAGGCTAGCACGGACGAGGACGCCGAGGCAGAGGCAGAGGAGCTGGACAGAACCCTGGACAGAATGCTGGTGCAGGACAGGGTCAGAGCCAGGGACAGGCATAAGGACAACAAATACAGGCAGGTCCATTCCCTTTGGCCTGCCACAACTGTGGGGGAATTGGACACAAGGCCAGTGTTTGTCCCAGCCATGGGAACTGCCGGGGGCAAGGACGAGGTGGATGTAGTGGCGATCGTGAGGGACGTCCTAGAGGCAGAGGCCAAGGACGTCAAGCAAGCAACGCGGGGCTGGCAGTGACCAGCCAGACGGAAGGCGCTGGGACCCGGGCAGCACCTTCCAACCCACTGGGAAACTAGTGCGGCCCCAGACTGGCCGGTCCAGAGGACCGAAGGGGCCTGCACTTCCGAGCTCTCCAAGCCAATCTGGAGGGGCTCAAGGATTTGTGAACAAGATCTCATCATCGCGGATGCAGAAAAGGAGACAGTGGAGACAGAGGCACCTACAACATTTGTTTGCCATTTCTGCAGAGAGAGACATGATCAGAGCAGTACAAAAGTAACTCAAGGGAAACTGCTCAAGACAGAGGCAGCGTGTAGAGGAGTGGAGGCAACACCAGCCTGTTGCACCAAGTCGCAGTCGATGTCAGGATGAGGCGCAACTACCGAGATCTGCAGGGCAGCGTGACAACCCCGGGACTACCATGCAGCCCCAGACAGCTCAACAGGTTCAATCTATTAGTTTGGATAGAGTGATGGAGCCGGTAGTTGGACAAGGGGATAGGGAAAAGGGCTGGCGTATGTTGACTCTGGGCAAGTCAGCAGCGCCCCCTGATTGTAGACAGGAATCGGAAGTTGGGAACATGGTGACTGTACCATTGCAGCACCGTGATGGTTTGTTGTTGAGAATCCAAACGAGATGCTCTGGACATGATCTTTTGTGTTAAATAGATTGTGGGGTTTCTCATTGTTATTTAGATTCTCACACTGTACCGCAGCTGGATTTACAACCCATTGCAGAAAATGCAACTTGGAACTGGGAGATAGTACACGAGTACCATCCGAGGGGTGCATTGAAAAATTGGTTTTTACTATGGGGTCTCGTACGTTCTCCCAGGAATTTACAGTGACCGATCTTATGACTGGGGTGGATATGGTACTGGGAATGACTTGGCTTGAACAGGTGAACCCACTGATCAATTGGGGTTCTCACACTATGTACGTTCAAGACCAAGGAGTATACTACCCCATCGCAGGTGTTTCAGTAGACAAGGACACCAAGATCGGCACCGTCAAGCATATCAAGATACCCAGTGATTAAAAAAACGACCAGTCTGTACAGTACCTTCATTCTTTAGAGACATTGGCAACTCCGCAATTTTGGGAGTATATTCGTGACGACCGGCAGTGGCGATCAGTTAATCGTCACGACACTTCAGCCAGCATCGCAGGAAACGATGATCAGCAGGCCAGTACTGGTGATCAGCAACGATAACACATTTCTACAAACGGACGAACAGAACCCCTCTTGGCGTGCAACAGAAAACAGTGCACAGTACAGCCTGTCAGCGGCAGTTTATTTCATTGAAGCAGATGCGCAAGCTGACTGCACGAGGCGAAACATTGTATCTTTTGATGATCCACAGTTTTGGCAAGGAGAAAACATAGCGGCAGCCTAAGTTGGCCAAGATAGGACCAGCTCAAGTCAAGAAGCGGTCTGAGATGTTGAAGACATGTCCAGTAAAACAGTTCAAGACAACGACCGAGGTGATGCAAGAAGTGGTTGAGCAGGCCAGCCCTGAGGTCCAGAGTTCACTCAAGAACATCATTCACAATTATCAGGATGTGTTCCCCAAGAAATTACCGAAAGGAGTGCCACCAGCGTGCGAAGTGGAACATGCTATAGAAACAAATGTAGAAACAGTTCCACCCAGCCGGGAACCCTACAGACTTGGACCAAAGGAGATTGAGGAAATGGAAGAACAGATCAGAGATCTCCTTAGTCAGGGCTACATCCAGCCATCCTGCAGTCCCTACAGGGCACCTATTCTCTTTGTGCCCAAGAAAGACGGCAGGCGGCGGATGTGCATTGACTACAGGCTGCTCAACCGTTGGACAAAGAAAGACAAATACCCCACCCCTCGGATCGACGAACTTCTCGACAAGCTGGGCATTGCACAGTACTTCACCAAGCTGGATTTGGCATCAGGTTATCATCAGATAGCCATGAAGGCCGAAGATATGCACAAGACCGCTTTCAGAACGACCCAAGGCTTGTATGAGTTCTTGGTTATGCCCTTTGGGCTAACCAATGCTCCCGCGACCTTTCAGCGTTTAATGAACAAGATCTTCAAATGGGAGCTGGGTCAGTTCGTATGTGTATATTTGGATGATATCCTTATCTTCTCCAAGAGCCTTGAAGAACATATCAGTCACGTCAGGACAGCTCTGGAGAGGTTGAGGACGACCGAGTTATATGGAAGACTGCACAAGTGTGAGTTCTTCCAGAATTCTGTGGAATATCTTGGCTTCCAAGTATCGTCCATCGGCATTAAAGCAACAGAGGCAAAGATTAGAGCAGTGATCGACTGGACACAGCCCAGAAGTGCATGCGATATTCATAGTTTTCTTGGCCTGGCGGATTACTATAGGCGTTTTGTGAAGAATTTCTCCAAGATCGCCAGACCCCTCACTGACCTAACGCAGCTGAAGGTCAAGTTTCAGTGGGGACAAGATCAAGAGGCAGCATTCAACCGGCTGAAGTATTCACTAGCTACACCCCCGATTCTACGACTACCCAATTTCAGTCATGAGTTCATCCTGACTACTGATGCTAGTTCCGGATCAGTGGGTGCAGTGATTGAATAGGACCAAGGACAGGGATTGCAGCTTGTGGCTTATGACAGTCGCAAACTCAGTGATACTGAAGCACGGTATTTTGCTTACAAGAGGGAACTTCTTGGAGTGGTCTATGCTATCGGCAAGTGGCGACACTATGTTGAAGGACGCCACTTTATAGTGTGGACCGACCACTCATCTCTCAGACATTTTCCAAACCTGGTTTGGTCTTGTTGGTCCAACCAAGCGTGAACAGGAGAATATGAAAGTGGATTGCAATACTCCAGACCTACAACTGCACGATATCCCACATTCCAGGAGTACACAATCCAGTTGATGCACTGACGCACAAAGCATGGTTGGAGGATAGAGCAGCTGCCCATCATATCCAAGAAGAGGATGAAGATCTTGTTGAGAGACTATGAGTAATAGAAACAGCAACTGATGAGGAGATACAAGCTGCATTGGACCGAGTGTTTCAGCAATCAGAACAGACTACCATGCAGCTGCCATAACCAAATTCAGTTGAGGCTGATATTGACATATTTTTCCTGCAGTCGATTCGTTGGAGAGAGTTCCAGCATTGTATGTGACAGAGACTCAAGTCGAGCTGGAACAGAATTTTGGTGATGACATGCTGGTGCAATTGAAGCTGGAGGAGCCATACAAGGACATCATCGACAGATTGGAAGATCCAGATACACCATCAACATGGGTCCAAGAGGAAGGCATTTTCAAGCTCCAGGGGAATCTACCGAAGATCCATCGGCCACACCGTGATGACGAGATGGACCAGGAGCTGCCTTACTGGAGGACAGTGGTGCCACAAGGAGGCGAGTACCGGTCACGTATTTTACAGGAATTGCATGCAGTATCATACTCAGGGCACCCTGGTGTGAACAACACGATTTTGTAGGTACATCATCAATTTTGGTGGAAAGGGATGATCAGTGATGCACGGGACTTTGTTCTCAGCTGCCCCGTGTGTCAACAGGAAAAAGGGTCACATCTGATGCTAGGTGGCAAGTTGTAGCCCCTAGAGATCCCAACCCAAAAGTGGGATCAAGTTGTTATCGATTTTGTGATGGACTTACCAGAAGATGAGGGGCACAACGCTGTGCTTACAATAGTCGATAAAGCCACCAAGATCGCATATTTTCTGCCTTGTAGTAAGTCGAATACTGGGAAGGAAACGGCGCAGCTGTTTTGGAATTCTGTGGGGTGCATCTATGGAATCCCCTCTACGATTATTTCAGATCGAGACGTCCATTTTACAGGATCTTTTTGGTGGGAGCTGTGGCATATTTTGGGAATTGGTTTGCGAATGGGGACTGCCTATCATCCCCAAATTTCAGGACAAGTTGAGCGATATAACCAAGTCCTCAGTCAGCTCCTCAAATGTACGATTCATCAGGTGGGCGATGGTGCTCACTGGACCCAACTTATCCCGACAATTCAGTTCGCGGCGAACACGGCTCCCAACCGTTCTACAATGTATACTCCATTCTTCCTGAATTTTGGCAGACATCTGACAACTCTTGTTCAGTTATTGGATCACCAGCAGATCAGGACCAAAACCGTCTCAGCATTTGTTCAACGCCTCAGAGACCAGTTTGCGAAGGCCCAGATCAACATGAAGCATGCAGTTGACCGGATGAAGTCCATCACCAACCGGCGACGACGTGATGTGGTTTTTGCTACAAGAGCTTGGGTGTTGCTTAGCACCAAACATCTGAGGCCAGAAGGATCAGCCAAGTTGCAGTGCCGTTTTGTCTACCCGTTCAAGATTTTAGAGCGGATTGGCACTAGTGCCTATTATCTTGAACTCCCTGCTTCCTGGTCAATCTATCCAGTCTTCCATGTTTCGCTCCTTAAGGACTGCCGATCATCACACTTTCATCCTGCTGCCGATCGCCTTCCCCTCTTGGTCCCTGCTGAAGATGCTGAGGCTGATGTATTCAATGTGGAACGTTTACTACGCTGGTGCTGGAGTCCAAGTCATCACAGAAAGAAGGAATATATTGTGCTAAGGCGCGATTACCCTATTGATGAAGCCACGTGGGTGCCGGCATCCAATTTTTCCAGTCCTGGAGTTCTTCGCGGACTACTCAAACGTGACAAGCCCTCTGAAGTGCGTTGATTGTTATCCGTCGCTCTTTGCCCCACTTCCTTTTTCTCAATTCGAGGACAAATTTCCTTCCCAGGGGGAGTGGTTTGTGGTAATGTGGTTAGCAACCCGTTGGCTTCTTGCCTTGCCGAGCAGAGCTCAGCCCGTCGCCAAAGTCATAGAGGTTGTATGCAGAGCGAACTGGAGCAGGCCGGAACGACTTAGGCGTAAGGGCCGAGCGTGGCAAGGCTTTAGCCCGGAAAATGGGTTTGGCCAAAATGGACTTTCTTTATGAATATGATGACTTTGATAATTTTGGCCGCCGCATGTAAGAGCGCCCGGCGGCGGTGCCAATTGTAGTTTGATCGTTCTGGAACACACTGCCTCCCTGCCTCCTTGAGCACAGCCACCGTGCGCCTCGGACAGGACCGCACAGAACGGCCATCACCCATGGGCCAAAGAGAGACTGGGACATGCCGTCCGGCCGAGGACGACCACGCTTCTACTGGAGAGGCCCTAGAGCACGGGCCAGGGACCTGGACGCGGCCAAGGGGGGACCGCGCCGACAAGTGGTGGACCTGGCCCGCAAGGAGCTGGAGAAGTATGGGATGACCAGCTGGTGGTTGTCCTTTGTCACGGATGCTAGGAGCAACGTGAGGTGGGCTATTAAGGGGGAGCTGGTAGCACATGAGGTTGGGGAGCAACCCAGAGGCGGCCTGGCAGATTGGTCATGCTATGCCTGCCACATGCTCCACAATATCGTAACCCATGGCCTGACCCACCTACGCGTCTGTGCCACCCATACTGAAGGCTGCCAAAAGCTCTGCAGTGCAATAGACCGGTAAGTTATAATGTTGGTGTATCTTGGTGTGTGTGTTGCTGTGTGTGCATGCATGTTGGTGGTTATTTATTTGTGCTACAACTGCTGTAGCTGCTGCTGCTGCTTAGGAATTGTTTCATCAGTATTGTGCATGTGTTGCTATGTGTGCATGCATGTTAGTTGTTATTCATTTGTGCTACAATTGCTACAGATGCTACTACTTAGGAATTGCTTCATCAATACTGTGCATATGTTGCCGTGTGCATATGCGTGTTGATGGTTATTCATGTGTTACAATTGCTATAGCTGCTGCTGCTAAAGAATTGTTTCATTAGCAGTGTGCATGTGTCCTTACAATAGCAGGGTATCCTCGCTCATCAACCACATGCATGCCAGCGCAAAAGCCACAGCTGAGTTGCGCAGGCTACAAGTGGAAATAATAGGGGAAGGCAATAACGTAGTTTTTAGTAATGAGGAGGGGGTGTCTCCATCAGAGGTGCCCTTTGATGAGTTGGGTGAAGATGGCAGGAGGCCCACGCTGCAGAGGGTACTCTTGCTGGTCAGGTTTGTAGATACTCGATGGTATAGTATATTTTTTATATTGCAAAGGGCTGTGCGTCCAAGGAAAGCCATCGACAGATGGTTTGGGCTACACCCCGAATACGAGAATCCCATTGAGATTACACAATGGGGCTACCTGGAGGCTCTCCTCCCAATTTTGGCATTTGTGAAGAGGTGTTGTAAGAGGCTCAAGGCAGAGGCATACCCCATGGGCTCCAAGGCATTGACCAAGCTGATGGCCCTCCGGCGTTTTTTTTACAAAACGAGTGGTGTGGAAAATAAGGGGCCATATAGTGGGTTGGTGCCATTCTGCAGTGACATGTTGTGGAAGTTAGAAGAGGCACTCAACAACTCTATGTGGGCCTGGCAGATGGCTTTCTTGGCTGTGATGGACCCCACTGGTGAGCGATAATTGCTAATCACTCAGTGATGGTGTTGTTGGTTTTGTGCATTGTTTCTCATTGTGGTGTCGTTCACATATTCAAACACATATAAAATGTCAGAAGTAGTGCTGACGGGTTGCATGGTGTGTATGCAGTGTATGCCTAGAAGCATACCTTGGCGGCTTACATGTGGATATTGGATCCCATCAGGGAGAAGTTCATGTCAGTAAACGCCATGGTGGATGAAATGTTGGTTGAGCTGTTGGAGCTATGTCTTATATTCACAAAGGACATTGGGTGGTCAGAGGCATCAGGGCAAGCAGGCCTGCCACCCCATCCTAGATAGCGGACCATGCGTAAAAATAGGGAGAAGCCAAGGGAGGTGCGCCCGGGACACAAGACGTTTGACACCAGCTCCGAGGAGGACTATGATGCAACGTGGGGCTGGGCCCCAAGGGTAAGCGGTGCCGTGGGGCCAACCAACTTGCGGGCACTGCAGTGGGTGGCGAACTGATGGATGCCACATAGCGGTTGATACAACAACATATTCAGAAGTTCCTAATAGAACCCTGGAGTTTGTGTGAGCCGGGTGCCCCACAAGAGGAGGATGCACTAGATTATTGGGCATGGAATAGTGCTCGATTGCCCATAGTGACGTGGGTGGCATGGCACTCATTGTGTGTGCAAGCCGGAAGTGGTGCATCAGAATAGGGCTTCTTGGTATCTGGTCATAATGTGCGATCTCGGCAGGCATCTCTGGGGGACGAACGCATTGAGCAGCTCATGTTCTTGTGTGGCAACACCAACTTGTAAATTACAAGTTGTAATTTTTCCAAGTTCCATTGGCTTATCTCAAATTGGACTATGGGCATGTGTGTGACTTGTCTCAATTTTGGCTATGTGTCCAACTTATGCATTGGGCAATGTGCATATCGCCCTTGTTGCAAGCCATGTGTTTTATGCAAAATATGTTTTCTGTGTCTGAATCCAGCCTTGTGATTGCCTCCCAAACTTGCAGTGTTCCACCACTGGCCCCCCTTAACTCATAAAACCAAGAATTCGCATAGCCCATTCCTGGGGAATGGACCGGAATGGACTTGAACCGACAAAGACGGGGCTGCTCCATGTCACAAACAGATCTAGTCCTGTGCAAGGATGGATCCGTCCCTGAACAGGAACATATCCGTTCCAACACCGTTCCAGCCCGGCCCAAATCCGTTCCTGGGGAACGGCTCAAGAACGGATTGGAACGGACTGGGACGGGAATGAAAATGGGTCCGTTCCTGGGATGGGAATGGATGCCACCCCCATTGCCGCTTCTACCCCATTTGGCCGGGCCCACCTCTGCTGGTAATCTCTCCATGAGGGGTGTACCAATATGCCATAAATAAGGCTGTTGTGCCCTGTCAATGGCCATTGCCAAGCCGTGGGTATTTGGATTGCTATAGCCTTTTAACAGCTTCCAAATATGCACCCCAAGAGCTAAGGGACTCCGTGGGTGTCGACCGTAGTTCAAATAGAATGGAGTCTCTTAGGTTCATTTGTTTTTTGAGTTGCTTATTGCAAACTCGACCATGGCTACTAGTTCATCCCACGCATCTTGATCAGCACGCATATAATTGGGCAAGTAATCCTCTACAATCCGATTCATGACTTTGGTCTGGCCATCCATCTGGGGATGATACGCAGTGCTCATGTTGAGTTGCATACTGTATACCGAAAAAAGTTTGCGGGAGAAAAATTTTCGCGCATTTCGCGGTCGAGCCAGTGTGCAAAAATATTTTTCCACGAATTTTTTGGTCCCGCAAACTTTTCGGCATCCCTCAGGGGTGGGTCAGGCGCTAGGCATGCGGTTTGACCTCTTGGCTTTGTGCTGCGGCGTGTGGCCCCCGCCGAGCGGCAAAGAAGCCCTGAACTGGCCAGCGGGGGGTTTGCAGGGCATCGGCTGGTCGAGTCTCCATGGAGCCCACAAGTTTTTGGGAGCATTTTGAAGGTGTAAGGGGCACGGAGCCTTGGCGGCAACTCTGGGCCCGTTGGTCCAATTTGGGACCCAAGGAACGGGAAATTTTACGGTTACAAAATGGGCGGAGTGCACCCGTATTTATAGGTGCCCGCCCGGGAATCCCAAGGGTCATGCCAGAAATTGGTGAGTCATCCCCAATTCTGGCATGCCCGCCAACTTTGTGTTCGAATGTTTGTATTCCGTCCGCATTGCCTTTGGTCCCAAGGTTCCCACAGCGCTTAAGCCTTTATGCAAACGTTCTCAAACTCATTAAGCGCAGCTCCCGCCTGACCCAGAAGCTATCGTGTTTCACCAACACGAGGCTTGACGCCCATCTACTAGTAATTCTTTTGAAACGCTGATTGTTGCCCTCACATCCCTCCGGGCCTGTTACGAGGCGTCCTCGGCTCGTGTTGTCACCTTGTAGTCGCCCGCTCTTCGAATTCCTGCACAAGTTGTCGAGCCCTCGCCAGATTTGCCAGCGGTTCCCAGGTATTCTCGTAGTTATCGTATCCCTTCCACTTGACGAGATACTCTGTTCGGTTGGCTCGTCCAATTCTTCGGGCCTGATTGTCAATGATTCGCTCGACTTCAAATTCAGCTTGTCCGTCAAACATCATGGGAGGAGGTTGGACACGTTCAAGACATGCAAATTGTCCACGATCATCACGATATGGCCGCAACTTGGACACGTGGAAAACTGGGTGAATCTTCGTTCTGATTTCTGTCCTTATCGGTTGACCTGGCGGATCCGGTACATTGGTTCTTTGGTTGACGTCTTGACCCGTTGTTGACGCGTCCACTCCTGGCGTTTCGATTTGCTGTATCACCGCCGTGACGTCCTACCACATTCTTTTTCGTGCACACCATTTCTTCGCGCCATTTTGTGAGTATCTCTTAGCGACCAGGACTCGGCTTCGCTCCAGCTGGTCCCCAAACCCATCGCACCTTGGCAGCTTCTTGATGGCGGTCGGTTCTTCACTTTCCGTGTTTATTTCAGCTTTGGGAGGGCGTAGTTTCTTTTGCTGTTGTCCCACAGTCGTTGAGTCGTCAGAGTCGTCAAGGCTTCGGTCCATCTCTATAATCCTTCTCGCTCCACTTTCGTAGTTGGTACAACAGGTCGTCAAGTCGTCAGAGCTTCGGCCCATCTCTATAATTCTTCCTGCTCCATTCTCGCATTTGGTACAACAGGTCGTCAAGTCGTCAGGATCGTCAAAGCCATCACTGCTACAACGGTTGTCGCTTAGGCTACTCATCCCTTGTATTTCTTGTTCGTTCTCTTGGACATCACATCGCACAGCTACTGGGTGTTGGTTTTCCTTGGAGTTGACACGGTCATTGCAGCGTTGTCTTGGCATGGCTCCAAAGGCATCATCGGCATTAACCGTTCTCGAGTTGTACCTTCCCAACATCTTGTAGGCATCTCCAGCACTTGGCACCCTTTGTAGTCAACGATCATCATCGTTTTGTCATTGTTCTCCACCGTTTCATCGTAGTAGGGAATGGCAGCGAGGTTGAGCTCGGTCCTCCCTTGCATGCTCACACGTTGTTCCTGCCCCTCTTTCCAAGCGTTGTGTGAACTGAGCGCACCCTTGAGTTCTTGTCTTCCCTCTTGATGAACTTGATAGTAGCTCTCCTTGGCAGATTTGCAAATAGCATCACTGCCATTGAAGTCACGATTGTCTGATGATTTACCCCGTTCTGGCTCAAACCATTGGAGTGCCAACGGTGGAAAGATAGCCACCGTTCGTGTGACTGCCCTCCGTTGCATCATCCGTCTTTTTGGTGTGCTGGTCACCACGGTCGCTAGCGCAGCCTTGCAGCTTGCATCCTGATCCCACCATGTGTTTCTTGTCCAAAACTTGTGGTATGTTGCCCCGTCGTTGCCTCCCGTCGCCATGTTGACACCCCTCACTTTTGGGGCTATCTTTTGTTTGAGGGCATTCAGTATATGCTCTGGTAGTCGCTGCACTTGATTTGCTCCTGCCGCTTCAGCAGCTTGTATATTCAGTTGTATGTTGCATCTTTCCAGAAGTCTCATGTACTCTCTCCAGCTGTAGGCTACCATGAGCTGACCCATTATGCAAGCGACTTCCTGCCGCTGTGCCAGCTTGTCATCATGTAGTAACTCTCTGTTGAGCTTTGGTCTCCTTTTCGGTGTCAATCTTGAACGTGGCTTGTCACTCACAGCCTCAGAAAACTCTTGTCGCAGCATCTTCTGGATGTGGTTGACTTGGATGGCTCTTGTGGGTATTTCTTTTTCTGCATGATGCACGTTGGCGGCCTGAACTCCTTCCCCTTCCTTCAGCACTTGTGGCAGACACGTTTCGGGTGATGTCGTCTGGCTGGTTTTCCTGGTGTTCTTGTCGATATCTCCAATTCCATGTAGCAACCAGATCCTGGTATCATCCTTGATTTGCAATGTATTTGCCGTCCAGTTGATCTTGGGGTTGAACCTTTGCAGCCATGGCATCCCAAGAATTGCATCGTGTTGTCCGAGCTTCGTGACTTGGAACATAGGTTGGCACTTAAATTCGTCGATTTGCAGCTCATAGTAGTCCACTTGTCGTTTGGGCTCATTTCGCAGTGACCCATCTGCCATGTGCAGCATTTGCATCTCGTCACTCTCTTCCCAGTAGATGCCATTCTTCTGGCAGAAATCTTGATCAATAAGGTTTGTTGTAGCGCCACTGATCACCAGCACTCGCAGCTTCGACCCGCCCAATGCTCCCTCAAACTGGAGCAGATTGCTTGGTCGTTGCCATTTCTCGTTTATCATAAGCTTGCAGCTGTCAGCTCCGTCTTCCATATCCTGGGTTTTTTTGTCGAGCTTCTCTCTTCACTCGTGCCTCATTCCACTGTTTGTAACAAGTGTTCATCTGGTCGTATTCTTCCCAATTATGTGGCCTCCCGTACAGGTCAATCTTGTTCACCGTTGTCCACCAACGTGCTCGTCTTCCACGCCAGCTTTTCAATTCATTTTCCACAGCCTCATCTTCACGCAACTTCACCGAAGGCTTCCTTTCCGGTCTTGTACTCTTCCAGCCTCTATATTTGCGGTGCTCTCTCACCCTTTTCTGTTGCTTGTTTTTGTCTTCCCGCCACCCGGTGGCACACTTATCCAATGCGCTGCCATGTTCTTGGCCCGCCATAATCTTGCCCTCGTTTCCTGGAACCCCACACCCTCGCGTTGCCTCTCAACGAAATCTGCTGGGATAGAGCGCCCGCCACGCTTATCTTATCTTCTTGGCTGACGCCTTTTCGACGTCCAACACTTCACCCTCGGGCTGGTCACTTTCTCAATGCACTTCGGTCCCTGCCACTTGTACACGATGGCCTTGCTCTATTGGGATACGGCAGCCACGCGGTTCTCCAAATTGCCGCGGAGGTCTGTCGCCCTCAAGCTGCCCTCGTATCCCCACTTTTGTCGCTTGGTAGCCCGCGTAGCTGACATCTCCTCGACGCCCAGCCGTGCCTTTACCCTTCGACCTTCAGTACTGTAGTTTCTTGTCTTCTAAAACCTTCTACGGAACGCCCTCGGGGCAGGCCACACGATCGTCGTCCTCGGGACGCCCAATCTTCAACGCCCTTGGGGCGGCCTCTTCGCTGCCGCACTCCGGCGCACAACGGAACTTCAAACGGGTGCCCTTGGGGCAGGCCTTGTCGCTGACGTCCTTGGAACGCTCAGCCTTTAGTGCCCTCGGGGCGGCCTCTTCGCTGTCGCACTCTGGCGCACAACAGAACTTCCAACTCGCTCCTCTTGGGGCCTCCCATGCAGTTGACGACTTCGTGACGTCCCGCCGCACTACCCCTTGAGTGTAATCTGCCTTGCTCACGCCCTTGAGGCCCTGCCGCCTCTGGTCGTGGGTCAGGTCAACTTGGAGCGCCTTCCTATCCTCGGCAGCTCCTTCTGGCTCCGAAACCAGTTGTAAGGGGCATGGAGCCTTGGCGGCAACTCTGGGCCCGTTGGTCCAATTCGGGACCCAAGGAACGGGAAATCTCACGGTTACAAAATGGGCGGAGTGCACCCGTATTTATAGGTGCCCGCCCGGGAATCCCAAGGGTCATGCCAGAAATTGGTGAGTCATCCCCAATTCTGGCATGCCCGCCAACTTTGTGTTCGAATGTTTGTATTCCGTCCGCATTGCCTTTGGTCCCAAGGTTCCCACAGCACTTAAGCCTTTATGCAAACGTTCTCAAACTCATTAAGCGCAGCTCTCGCCTGACCCAAAAGCTATCGTGTTTCACCAACACGAGGCTTGACGCCCATCTACTAGTAATTCTTTTGAAACGCTGATTGTTGCCCTCATAGAAGGCATAGGCGCAATGTGGCTTGCCAAGCGATCGGCGACCGATAGGAATGGACGCCTGCGAGGCGCCATTCTTGGTGCGCCTTTTGCGCTTTGCAGGCGACCATTCGCGTCACCTGCGGAGGCCATTCCAGGCCACCGCGGAGGGCGGGAATAGGTAGGCAAATGAAGGCGCGCCTGGCGCCTATCGGGCGGCCATTCGCGCCACCGACCGGGGCGATTCAAGGCAGCGCGGGCGGCACGATTGTGCGCCCGCGAGGCGCCTATCTTGTGGCACATCTCGCTCCTTGGGCTGGCACCAACCCGGGCCACTGGCGGGGCCCATCCTAGGCCACGGTGGGTGGCACGAATGGGCGGCCGTGAGGCGCCAATCTAGGCGCTCTTCCAAGGCCTCACGAATGGCCACTTGGGCAGGCCCTGCTGGTCGCCCACTATACCAAGGGACCCTCAGTTTGCTGGTCCTCAGAGCGGGCTACAGACAAGGCGGGCACCTGCTAGTACCCCACCCGCAAAGGCCGCACAGCAACAATGTTCACGCGGCAAAAATCTTCGCGGGTAAAAAAGTTCGCGAGAGAAAAATTTTCGTGCACCGACGAATCGGCGAAAATATTTCTCCGCAAAAATTTTTTCCCGCAAAATACGCGAAATTTTTTCTCCGCGAAAAATTTTCGGTATACAGTATTCCACCTCTATGCCAGGTACTGGTAAAACCTGGAAGCGAACCAAACGTCTTTGTCAAACATTATCGTAGAGGGGAGACCATGGTGCCAAATCACATTCTGCACCAATAGGTCTGCTACTCCTTCTGCAGAGACTTCATTCGTGGTGGTTGCGATGCACATCATCTTGGTCCGTCTATTGACGGATAGGACAATAGCATCACGACCACCCTTAGTTTTTGGTAGTTGTGTAATGAAGTCCATAGACAGTTTAGTCCATGGCTCCTCAGGAATACCCAATGGCTAATAGCCATTCTCATCAAAAGATCTTGAGCTTGTTATAGTATAACAAGCCCGGGATCTTTTGATGAGAATATTTAGCCTGCTGACAAACAAGGCAGGTCTCAACATATAGTTGCACCTCTCGTTGCACTCTTGGCCCCCAGTAATACTGCTGGACTAAGTCCAAGGTTTTGGCCTGACCAAAGTGTCTTGCACTTGGATGGTCATGTGCCAACTGGTAGATTTTATTCCTTAGACTTGCTGATATATATACATGCTCACCTCACAACCAGAGACCGTCTGCACAACGCAATTCTTACTGCTATTTCGCAAACTCAAGCTATCATAGCTGACCCATAATGGGTCATGATTATAAAAATGCTAGATTTTCAAGGCTAGATCGTCTACCTCTCTCATCAATTTAGACTTTTTGTCCTTGCTCTGCTCACGGATTGCCAATAAGCCACAAACGGTCAATTGACTTTTCCTCCTTGCCTCCTGTTCCTTAGGGGATGGTGGAATATGAGAATGTGGATGAGCCACATTCTTTCTCCCTAAGCAATATTCTCTGTCAAAGTCAAATTGTTGTAATGTTTTAGACCATCTGGCTTATCGCCTGCTCAATTATGGCTGTGACTTCAAGTAAGTCAATGGGCAATGACCCGTGACTAGTTTGAAATGTTTACCCTCCAAATAACATCTCCACAAGTAGATGGCATGCATGGAAGCTAATGCCTCCTGGTCTGTCACACTGTAGTTCAACTCCCCCCTGGGAGGAATTTTTGACTAGCATAATAAACAGGATGATTATCCTGCATAAGGACTACTCCCACAGCAGTTTGGGATGCATATGCGATGACCTCAAATGGTCTGTTGCGATTTAGTATTTTGAGCAATAGAGCTATTGTCAAACACTCTTTTATGTGCTTGAATGTTAATTGACACTCTACGGTCCACTCCCACTTGCCATTCTTCTTGGTCAAGACTGTCAAGGGAGTGGCCATTTTCGAATAACCATCAATAAACTTTCGAAAGTAATTTGCTAGTCCAAGAAATTGCTGCACGTGCTATGCACACTGCGGTATGGGCAGTTTTTCACTTTCTCAATCCCTTCCATGTTTGGCTGAATTCCCTTTTGAGACACAATATATCCCAAGTAGGAGATCTCCTCCTTGTTAAACTAACACTTGTGTAAATAGCAATATAATTTCTGTTGCCGCAACATTTCTAGCACTTGTTTTAGATGTTGTAAGTGCCCTTCAACATTCCGGCTGAACACAAGTATGTCGTCCAAATGTACCAGCATATGTTTAGCGATTTGGTTCCCAAATATATGGTGCATCGTTTGTTGGAATACTGCTAGAGCATTAGCAAGTCCAAAAAGAAGAACCTTAAACTCATATGGTCCCAATGAGGTTACAAATATTGTCTTGGCACAGTTGGTCTTGTCAATACGGAGTTGATAATACCTTGCCATAAGTCAATGGTAGAAAATACTTTCGCCCCTTGCAGTTGATCAACAAAGGCATCTATCCGTGGTATAGGCCACTTGTTCTTGATAGTAACCTTGTTCAGTGCCCTGTAATCAATGCACATCCGGAGGCTGCCATTTGGCTTTGGTGTGAAAAGTACCGGGGCCCCAAAAAAGCTACAGCTGTCTATGATAAGACCTTTCCACAGTAGACAGTCAACCTACTCTTTATCTCGTTCATTTCTTTTGGACTGCACCAGAAAGTTGGTCACTTCACCAGTTTAGTACCTTCCTCTAAAGGTATTGTCAAAACAACCCCCCAAACTAGAGGAAGGCCCGCAGGTAACTTATTGGGAAAGAGGTCTTTATATTCCTCTAGGAGTGCAAAGATTTTCCCAGGGTCTACTGTATGAGGAGAGGTGGTCTCACGACCTGTGGTGACCGATTGGTCTGCATGTGAAGTGGTCTCTGGACTTGCTGCATCCCCCTCAGGGAGATTGCCGACCCGGCAAACTAGAACCAAGCAGAGAGAAGAACCCCAATGGTATGCATGCTGAGCATAACCAAAGGAACACAAATAACCCAAACGGCGAACAGCCAAAGGGGTGGAAGAAGAATCCCTCTCAGATTGTAGAGAGTTAGAAAGACTCGAAGTATTCCCAGGAGTGATCTCCCGACCACGAGAAACCACAGGAATGTGACTACAATGATAATCAATTATATCAGCATGCTCATAGAGCCAATTATTGCTGAGGATAATGTCATAGTCGTCGAACGGGTTGATCACAACACAACGGATTGTTTTCTTATAGCCTTGAATAGCTAAAGGAACATTGATGGGGTGCTGGTTTTCGAATCGCACGTTGCGCCACCGCCTTGTCGCCCGAATGGCCGGAATGACCTGCGCGGCCGCGATTGGCCGCGGCTTGACCAAGGCGCGCGTTCGTTGCACTCCGAGGTGGTGGGCCCAGGTCCCTGGAAGGTTACTGAGTGCGCGTGTGACGTGGCTGCTTAGGGTAAGGCAGTTATTGACGTTTTCTGGAGTGGGAATTACGTAATTGGGGAAATGGCCCTTTTGGGGATGTTATTTAGAGCTTCTTGGTTCCAACGAGCTTTTAAACGCCCGAATCCGTTAAGAATTGACGAAGATATGGCCTCATGAAGTCGTAGTACTTGGAGCCAGGGGGTCGGGTGTTAGATGCTTGGAATTAGAGGACATTAGGTCGATCGTAAGTGAACGATGGACGGTGACTTGGTGCCTGGACGCGCACATTGACTTGTCTTGTCTTGATGT
>CAJHUC010001893.1:0-81871 GCA_905146915.1 Ostreobium quekettii
ACCAAGCACATTTCGAACATAGCTGCAAAGCATGCCACCCGCTGCAACTGCGCCCTACTATCAAGTGTTAGCGAGGAGCCCCAATGCTGCCATCCCGCTGGTAGCACGGCTCTGCCGTTCAGGTGTTGACGCTGCCTTTTCCGAATTGTCGGGAAATTATTGCATGTCCTTGAAAATGGCAAAAGATCCACAACATGAACAACTTGTTATTTTCCTGTGATGATGATATGGCTAAATGAGGAGTGAATCGTGAGGAACACCCCCATTCTGCAAAGCCAAAGTCTTGCTGTCCGTCGTGCTTTTACACAACTGCAGGAATGTAAGAACTCAGGAGCTGTGCTCTCCCAGTGTCAATTTGTGTGGACCCTGTGTACGAACAGCGCATGAGTACCATGTTGCATGAACCAGCAGAACGCACATGCAGGCACCCATATGAGAGTTGACAGCCAAAACAGGCAGAATGACAAATTTACACAAAGCAAGCCCATACCATGATAAGTTAGGTGCTGTTCTCCAACCCTGAGCCCCCAAACTATAAAAAAGGCGTGCTGTAGCAGTATCACAGACAAGCTCCAAAGGCTTGCCATCCTCCCAATTCCGTTCAAGAACGTATTGCAGCCACCCCAGCATTAACAGAACCTCTGGCAGAGTGTCATCAATTCAAATTCAGAACCACAACCACCTCAAGCACTTATTCCAACAAGTTGTTACTGTAGAACACATGCTTCGACCACTGCTCTGCACAGGCAGCACCCCTAGACAGCACTGCACATGGCCCCATGGATCGCTGTAGATGGAGCTGCAGAAGGCACTGTAGATGGGAATGTAGTCGCTGTGAGATGCGTGGCCATCACTCCCCAGCAGTCAGCAACTTGGGGGCAGAATGTCCACAGGTGAAGCTCCACGTGGCATCAAACAGGCACTGCAGGCTGCTCGAAAACCGGGCTGGCAAACACGCAGACGCTTCCCAACAGCAAGCGGGATGGGCAGTTTTGCACATTGCAGCAGAGCAACAAAAACACAAAATTTTGAAGAGGTTTCGCAAATTTGCAGCCCGAGCTCGAAGGGAGCACGTTTCCAGAGATCGGCCACAAGTCACGGGGTCGTGACATTTGCAGGGAATTTCGTCAATTTCTATGAAAAAAAGCCACTGGGCCTGTGGGCTTGTGAGCGCAGGTAGGGGGAGCTGCTCGTCAGCTTTACCAAGAAGAGGAGGCGGGGTGAGCACAGGTTAAGAAGAAGAGGAGGCACAGTGAGGGTAGGAAGGGGGAGCTGCTCGTCAGCTTCAAGAAGAAGAGGCGGCGCAGTGAGCCTGGTGAGCGCACTCAGTGCAGTGTCCGCAGTGTCCGCAGTGTGTGCAGCGTGTGCACCGAGCACAGGGAGCGCAGTGAGCACAGGCCCAGCGCCCTAGTCGTCAGCATCAACGACAGGGTGCACCGTGAGTGCAGGGGATGGGCCTGGATGGGCGGGTGCCTTGTTACGACTCCGGGGGCCGGGTGGTGGTCGCCATCCTGGGAGCGATGAAGCCAGGGCGTGGCCGCGATCGCACCCCAATGATGCCCGCCCGTCGGCGGGCGCGTCAGACCTCGCGCACCAGGACGCCGTACGGCCGCACGTCGCGCTCGTTGGGGTTCACCCATATGTTCGCCACGGCGCCGGTGGCGGGATCGCGCCTCTCCACGCGCCTCCTTTTGGCCGGGTTCACGCGCGCCTGGATCACCACCTTGAACCGCCTACCGGCATGCTCGAACGCCTCAGCGTACCGCTCGGCATAGTCCACGTCAGGGGTCGTGTACACCCCGAGGCCAAACGTGGCGCGGCGGCTCATGCACAGCCGGAAGCCCTGGGCGACGATCGCCCTCGCGGCAGGCAGCGTGGTTCCGTGGTAGCCCACGGGCCACTGTCCAGCGGCCATTCGCCCGTCCAGCCATGTCGTGTCGGAATACTTGGCGTCAACGGCCAGCGCGTGGCGCCGCCAGCCGAAGGGTCGAACGTACGCCTCCCCGCCGCGGCTCAGAGCCACCCCGTCGTTCGGTACACCGGTGAGGTCGAAATCGTGCTGGGGCGCCAGGAAACGAGGTTCCAGGAGCAGGGGCGCATTGGCGGCGTGGCCCTCCCAGGGGGCCATGCAGAGGGTGCACCCCTCGGCCACGCCGTAATCCTGCAGCCGCATGGCTTCCTGCAGAATCTCTCCCGCCACCGCCAGCACTTGGAGCGCGGGGTCCCCGCCCAAGGCCGACGCCGCGCAGGCCTTCACCTCGGCCACCGTCCTCTGGGCCTCCGCATTCACCCGCACGTGGTTGCCGGCCAGATCTCGCACGGAGATGCTCATCTGGGGTGCCGCGACCGGCGGTTGGCGACAGTGGCTGGGCTCCGGGCCGCTGCCCACGAGCCACAGCAGCACCTCCAGCTGCTCGCGCGCTTCCTCATCATCCCAGTCGTCCAAGGATCCGCCATGGCCGGGGATCGACGGCATGAGGTGGCTGGAGAGCGCCAACGTGTGCGCGTCGCCACGAGATGCCATGCCGGTGGTGCAAGCGCCGCTCGGCGGAGGACCAGGTCGCCTTGGCTCAGAGTGCTCCGCTGTCGAGAGGGCGGGAGTTGGCGCTGTCCACGACTAAGGACCCCTGGGTCGTTTGTTCAGACGGTTTTAGAAAAAAGAGAAAGGCCGAGGGGGCTGACGCTGGTGCCACGTGTCTACGAGACAGCCGTCCATTCAAATACGATACTGGTATATACCGTGAGAAGTGAAGTGGAATATGCGCATTGCACCACTCCACTCCAGTATATGCCCCATAATATGCTAGGGCGCCTTTATCGTGTGGTGCTAAACAGGAACGGTTTCATTGGCTGCCATGCCACGTTGTTAAGTGAGGCATTTGTCGAATAGAACCAGGGTCACCAGGCTTGGTTTTTATGTTCACGTTTACGTTTTTACTTTTACGTTTTTACACGTAAAAAGGTAAATTTCCAAAAGGGCCTATTTTTACGGCTATTTTTATGTTTTTACGGCTACCTGGCACATGTAGATTACACGACAAAAGTTGCGTACAACGATCAGTCCTCCGCCATCTCCAGCACCCGCAACACCATGTCCACCTCGCCCTTGGCAAGGGCGATAATGGCGTTTAGCAAAACCTCATCTTCTGCCTCTTCCAAGGCGTCTGGCTGCAACTCTCCGGACTCTGTAAAACTGTATGTACTGTCCTTATGTACACCAGGCAGTTTTTATGTTGTATTTACGTATTTTATGCATTTTTATGCGTAAAAACGTAAAAACTATTTTTACGCATAAAAACGTAAATACGAGCAGTTTTTACGGCGTAAAAACCAAGCGTGGGCGCCACTGCACCCCTGCGTGCATCCGTAACGGTGGGTACTGTTGCTGTGTGGAATAGCATCAGGGCACCACTGCAATGTTCTACGTGAATGGCACCGAATGCCATTCTGGGGTGCTATTTGGCATCCAGCGGTGCTATTCGGGGCCAAAACAACACCACTGAGCGCCGAATAACATTGGGTACTGTTGCTCCTCCAGCCGTTAATGATGGTTTTTGGGCCTGCTGCGCCATTCGGATGACCGAACAGCACCACCGGAACAATAGCGCCCACCGAAAAAGATGGTCTTATATGCTTTCGCATAGTAACGGAATGTTTAGCCCTTTTTGGCGAAGCCGCAATAATAAGCATAACGGTGCGACAAGAAAATGCGGATGTGCTAATAAAGTAACGCCCAGGCCAGCTAGGTTCCCCCACAGCGGGGTTCACTGCAACCCGCAGTGCCGTTCGTTCCCGTGCTGCACCCAAAAGCCATTTGGAACGATTGACGTTTGTGATATTGCAGGCACGACCCGTACGGGTGAGTGAAAAAGGATAGCTGTGTGCAAATACATGCTGCGTTGCCTTCCCATCCACCAACCGGCGGTACTGTGCGACCACAGACATCAAATCAGCAAAACGTTGCGACGGACCAGCCAGAACGTTGTGCTGGTAAGGCTTTGTGAACCCTATGCTTGGATTGCTCGGCGCATGCAAGTAGGAAGCTGTGGACTGGTCAGTTGCACTTGAAACTTGGCCAGCACGCCCTGTGTCAAAGGGACAGATGCGGAGCCTTAAAACAGAGAAACAACCGTCTGATAACAACTGTGGAGCAAAATCGTCACGCTACTATTTGCTGATACGGAAGGGTGTGGCAAATAAAAAATATTTATTCATTAACTTTGTTTATTCAATAAAATTGTAGATGACCATGATAATCACATGAGCTGGCGCCCCGCTTGATCCAGATTCCGGCGGATACACAGTTCAAACACATCAGTAAAGGCTCATAACATTCTGTTGGCAAAGATGCAAGACGGAGAAGACTACATCAGTGGACCCAATCGACACATCGCTGGAGACCTGCAGCATGCCAATGTTGGAGCGAGAGTGCTCTTCCAAAATGCGCCATTTTTGAAGGCGACGTGCCCAACTGCTGGCTTGAGCAACGGGCGAGGAAAGCAATGCAAAAGTTGAAGTGAACCAGCCCAAGAGTGCAGAATGACGTGTTAGGCAATTTTGTTGGGAAGATCAGAGCAACGGGTAGGATTCCATGATGCAGGCCATGCGAATATCTGGGACCAAGTGAGGCCCACGGCAACACTGAGTATCAGGTCATCGACAGCAAGGGACAGTGAACGCCATCATTGGCAATTTATGCCATGCACCAGAGCAGCAAAATATGCCCGCAGTTGTGGACATATACTGTATCAGTTCATTGAATTGATAATTCAACTACGACTCTATGTATGAAGCGAAAACCCATTGATGAAAAAATGAGTCCAGACGTTGACGTGCTGCATGTGTGATCCCTCAGCGACTGCTGCGAGGAGGTGTGTTTGGATGGGCTTGGGCTTCAAAGTGAAAACAATGTGAAATAATCGAGAATGGACTGCGTGGGGGTGCGATGTCATCACTTCTCTAATTGTTGTCCGATGATTTTTATATTGTTTTCAAGTGGCACTTGACAGCCAGAATGGCGGCAAGACCTGTTTTCTGAATGAACACCAGAAGTGGTATTTGTAATGCACTCACATAGGTAGAAAGGCCATGCAGCGCTGGGTGAGTGACTCCGTGTCGCTCGAAACGCCGTGGTGACATCTGTTCCAACTGCGGCAGTTTCTTAATCGAAGCTGATGGATCAAAGTGTGCAGAGTTGAAGCGGCGTTTTTTCTGCAACTTGGGCGGCGCGTTGTGGCGGGATGATGCAATATTTGCATGAGGATTATGTGAGCGAATGGTAATAGCTTACAAAGGTGGGACACCTGTTTGGGGTCCCCGAATAGGGGATAGGACGGACTGGGAGGTAATCTGATGGGAGCTCCCAGGGTTGGAAAGACATATTAAGGATCCAAGTGGATTTGATGTGGCAACATCTACGATGCTAGAGGGGGCTGTTTGGGGTGGCTGCCGCGACATGCGCGGGGCCGCAAGGTCGCGCTGCCCGATTCGGGAAGGTTTTGCGGCAGAACAAACAACAGTTTGTGAGGTTGTAAACACCCTGTTGGCGTTCTCTGAGAGTGCCGCCTTTGTTCACAGGTCGCGGCGTGTAACCCGACCAGTTTGGCTTAAAAGCCAGCGGTTTTCGGTTCCAAACGTGTGGGTTTTGGTGCTGCACCCCCATGGCATTTTCAATGTTCAAGTTGCATGGGATTCTGAGTGTATCTATGTAAGTCGCTGTGGTTTCTGGTGGCGTTTCTGTCCATACCCTTTCGGTTTGCATGCGCCCGAATGACCACAGCTCATGGGCCGTTTGTGTATGGTCTTTTGAGGCCAAATCGCCAGCGAAGGATATGCAAAGAGGCGGGGTGTCCCCGATTTCGTTTCCCCATGTCACTACTAGTGACATTTTTCCTAGTAGGAAAAAAGGGCCAAATAGCACGCGTTCAAGAGTGTTCAAAAGTGTATTTTTGTGTTCTTAGCGTGCAGAATTTTGATGAAATGTGTTTTATGTGTGTTCGCAAAAGTGCTATTTGGCCCTTTGTTAACTAATGTGTCCTGCTCTTCAACCGCTCTGAGGTAGAGGACAGGTGAACCTTTTGGGAGAGCATCATGCGCAAGATGTCCTGGGCCCCGACCAGAATATCGCAAGAATATAATATGCTACAGTAAGTGAATGGAATATGCATTATCGTGCTGCCTAAAGACCTGCAACGCAAATACGGCTAGCGTTTGCTTGCAAGCAACCGTTTGGTGTCGTCGGCACCACTAAACATGCAGTGCTTCCCGGGAAATTGCTGTCAGAAAAGGGCACAGAGCTGGTGGTGGCCTGCATGGCGCCAAGGTTCATGCAAACCAGGGAGCCTTGTTAATGGCAAGCGGACCCGTAGAGTGGGTAGAGGACGACTGTTTGTTCGGCGGCTTTGTCAGCCTCTTGCACGAAGTTCTTCTTGCAGATCCATCAGATACGCATCCAAAGATGCCACCCCACTCTTGCACAGCTTAACCAACTGTCGATGTATGACGCATAGGTGTTCGCAACTCAGAGGCAGGGGGCCACCAGGGCTGGAGGGGCACGGCCGAGAAATCAATATCGGAATGGCACATTTGCAAAGGCTGGACACGTTGTTCCTTGCCTACTGTGTGTACATTTTTGTAGAGTTTTCATCCCAGCCACAAGCATCCCAGAAATTGCCACATCGCTTCAGCCTTCAGGTCGAGCGCCATTCCCCGCCAGGTTGGGCAGCCGGGACGACCCTTCCAGGCTTATAGATCATTGCATGCTCTTGCTCGTTCCATTGATCATCAATGGATGATCCACTTGTCCTCAATCCAATATGTCCAGATTCTTCTCAGAAATCTCTGATTACAGGTCGCTCAGGGGAGGTGATCGGCCAGGACCAAATACTGTGAACACACCTGATGGCTTCCCAAGTCAACTGTGGCTCCCTATCCTACCACCTTCTTCGCACTGGTAAGGTCCATTGAGGCAGACCCACAATAGGGTTGCTCCTTCTATCTGTTCACTTTCGTACTGTCGTGCCATCAAGGCTATCCGGGCAGCAATGCGCGACACGCTGTCCAAAATGAGGCCATCCTGCATCAGCCCACAATTGACAAGAGCCACCCCTCGCCGGAAAGGTGGTCATCATGTGGCTTCCTGCACTTTGTGTGGATGAGTGGGGCCGCCTGAAACTGGTTGGCCGCGCCTCGTGCTCACAGCACCCCTCCCTGCGTCGTCGCCCAACGCCAACGGCCAAGGGCCGGCAGGCGCGGACGCTCGCGTCGGCCAACGAACTGCTGGAACCCCGTGGCACCGCACCTCTGGGGATTTGAGGACTATCCGCCCGAGTGAGCGAGGTCTTCAGAGCCTGATCACACCGATTCTCGTAATTGCAAGGTACAGGCCATGAAAGTGCTGTCGTTGATCAGGTCTCTCATCCTGGCTTTGCGTGGGGGCTGCGGGATCGCGAATCGGCGCGTTCTGGTGCGAAGAGGATGTCTCAGCAAGGCGTCGGGGGAGTGGGAGGGGGTGTCTGGGGGGTTGTGGGTGGGAAGGACGGTGATGATGGCAGGGTACGGCGCCTGCGGGCCTTGTGGCGATCGGCTGACTGAACCCCGTGATTGATATCGAATTCCCAGAGAGCGGGAGCTAGCGACGGGAGTACGCGAATTGTCTCTACGCCGCCGCCCTGGCGTGGGTATATGCTCCGCTCATTTTATCTTCAAGGCTTCCAGCGTCTAGACGGGGATGACTAGTGGGACTTGGCCGACAGTGGGGTGCCGGTTGGGAACTTGAAAAGTTATGGTTCGGTTGGAGTGTGAGGCTCTATTGCAGGAGGGACATTCGGGTCCGCAAGAGCGCACCGGCAAAACCTCACGCCAAGGGGCCATGCATCGCTGGCATCGCCCTTGAGCAGCTCCCGGACGGTGGCGCCGGGATGGTAAACGTCCTATGGGACGAAGAGTCCCCGCGGCACTCGCCAAGTTGGTATTTGATGCCAGGCACCGTTCCCCTCCCTCTGGCGCTCGCTCAGGGACACGTCTCTCATTTGCAACCTGCACCGCGTGCAAGGCTTGTTCTCGTCCCGCTCAATGCTTCACTCCTCGTGTGGCGCTGGCAGGGCGGCTCAGTTGCGACGTTCACTCACAGGAGAAGGGGTCTCTTTGCAGTCACCACCACGGAATAATCGTTTTCTCGATTGGCCTCTGGTACGCGGGGTTTGCCTCGAGGTGGCCCTATTCGGGACTGGTGCCATTCCGACGTAGTCGTAGGGCGCCGCCATTCGCACTTGAACACCGCCAACGCCGCCCGTTGCCGTGGCCGTGCGCTCTTTGTTCGCAGCTCGGGCCTAGCGAGCCTGGAGGTCGTTTTGCCTCCGGGAAAGGTCACGCGGGCGTTGACAGAAGGGAAGGGGGCACAGGCAAGGGCAGAGCACGGAAATGAAATTTACCACGTACAGACGGCGGAGGTTGGGCGCCCAGGGTGTGAGGAGATATGGAGGCCGTGGGGACGACCAGGCGCCAGTCGCTGTCAGGTGCGAGGTGTGGGGCCCAGTTGTCCAGGGTCAAGGTGGCCGGGTTGATCCGCGAGCCGTGAAGTTCTCTGCGAAAGCCAATGAAGGCGACGGTTCTGTCGTATAATGCACCCCTCCCTGTGGTCATCTCCGTCCGACGCACAAAGGGGTCCAGTAAAGGGGTACACGAGAGTTGTGGTACAGTTTTGGAAATACGACCGCACCAGCGGTACATGTGGAGATGCTATTTCACACCGGTTCGCGGGGGGCTGATGGCGTCATGCCATGTTTGTACGGGCGTCGCCCGATTTTCCACTCTCCTTCAGCGGTGCTGTCGCTTATATATTGTGCACGCCAAGCCGCTCTGTCGGTGAAGTGTGCACCACATCGCCGAGTTCTTCATGCATGTCCCATCATCGACAAATCCCAGATGCACTTTTTTTGGTGTGCCCATTTGGAAATAGAGAATATGGAGAGAAGCTGTGTGCACATCATATCATGCCCGTGTTGACTGAGCAACATGAGCAAAATTGCAAAAAGCTGTGCAAACATGAAGTGGATGCCTGCAATGGGGCGACGATTCTGTGCTGAATCGCCCAGAGAGGCCCAGTGGCAGAAGCCCAACGATGGTTTGCCCTGCATAAAGGCAATCATGGAGATGGGTTGCCCAGATTTGGCAAGCACCCATGTCTGGGTTTCTAGGACAGTTAACGATACATAGTCATTGTTTTCACATATTACCAGGTAATTATGTGTTCTCGTGAGCGATTGTGCAGCCCAAGAACTGGCAGTATGGACTGGCTCACGTTTGCTTGTTTGATTATCTCCTCGCTGATCGCTCAAACGGTACTCTAAGCTGGCCACAGAGCAACCTTTGAACACCAATGCCAACCAGGACACCTGTTGCTGCTGTGCTCTCCTTGTTAGTGCCAGTGAGGAGCGCTGATGCAGCCGACTCACTACCATCAGCAGCTATGGCATGACGACATGCATCTGCAATTTGGGTTGAAATTGCTGCAATACTGTGTGTGGAGTATCATTGGTGCAATGACAAATAATGCTGCAGCACTATCCATGTGTCAGATTGATGTAATGCTGGTACACACATCACAGTTGTCAATATTGAGTGTTGGACATTTGCTGACGTATTGCTAGGCATTGCACTAATGGTAATGAAGCCACGAATTTCATGAACATCAGTTCTTTCCCAGATGTGCAATAGTGAAGCGCCTACCCTAACCCCTCTGTTTTGACAAGAAGAGTTTTTGCACCTTCATAAGAACCAGTGGCTGTTCAAGTTGCCATTAAAAACGACAAGCATTTTGTGATGATCTACACAGCACTTAGGCTCAAGTGCAGCATGAGTTCTCTCGTTTGTCCATGCATCTCAAATCTTATTCTTTGAACTTGACAGGAAAGGGCAGGCTAAATCCACCCTTAAGCTATAGGTCCAAATGTACATCTGCCCCATGCAAGCTGATGCTACAAGGGAAGCAATGACAAAGCATCACTGCAAGACAATTAAAGTGCTGAATTGATATATGTACTCCACCTGGTGAATTGTGTTCCGTTGGCACATGCAAGACATATGATTGGCAAATGGTGCCTGCAGCCGTCAGTGGTCAGTGGGACTGGTTTGTATCAGGCAATAACAATGGCCAATTGCTCAAGGGTGAAATGCAATTTGTTGCAGTTGGCTCCTGTGGTGCCTCAGCCTTGGATTTTAGTACCACAAGGTCATAGCACTACAATACTTCATTCCATCTATTACAATCAACAGATTAACAGCAAAACTGATGCAAATATTTAATCTATAGCCATGCATGCAAAAGACTGTATCAACAGTGGGAGATGAGCAGAAAAAACTCACTCAAACTTAGTACTAACAAAATGGTGATGTTCGGAACAAGCATAATGGGTTGGCCATATTTTCTGTGCAAAAAACCATCTAAAATCTAGGAATTCCATTATTTCTTGTACTAGGTCAAGAGCAGGCTTGTTATTTACATTGCAAACACTTTCTATTTATGGCTACTTACACGTAAATAGCTGTAAAAATGGGTAAAAGTAGGCAGTGCATACATAAAGACAGTAGTCACAGACTTAGCGAGTCCAGCGGGTGGCATCCAGACATGGAGGAGTGGGCAGAAAATAGCCTTTTGCTCGATGGCAACATTAACCCTTGTTGAAGGCGAGGTGAATGCTGTGCTGCGGGTCTTCAAAAGGCCAAGGACTGATCACTGTTTGGACATAATTATGCAAGCTGGTTGCTCATCGAGCTGTAAGAATGCAGAGTTATGCTGTAGAATAGTCGTCTCTCTATTTGCTCTTCTTTATGCGAAAAGACATAAACGCAAAAGTGGTGCCATAACATAAATAATAGGCCTGGTCAGTGGCAGAATATAGGTTTTGCTGGCTCAGCCAAGTCTCATGGGTCAGGGATCAAGGAAGCAACTAGAAGACAGGATGGGAATTCCTCCATCATGGAAACATTGGTTCCCGAAGCTCACGATTGAAGTTCTTTTATGGTGGATATTTTCCAGCCACCAATCTGAAGGCTGCACATAGTCATCTATAATAAAGCATTGCACATCATGGCTGCCAATTTTTTCCCTGACACCCATTGCACACTAAATTTCATAATGCGAATGATAAGTTGCAATAGGCTCATAGAAAAGATGGCAGTAATTGTGTCTTATTTTTGCAATTGCTTTGAAATCCAAGGCAGGGCTTGTGCCAAAACAGAGGTCTCTGAAACTTTATATATTGGTATATTGGCCAATGTACATATTTCCACTCTGTTGTTGAGAACTTTTATGAAGGTTTGCCATTACAGTCAACAAATGTATGGGAGGTACTAGCAATTCAGGGATGCTAAATGTTGTTTTCCGATTTAGCCCCTCTGAGGGGGTGTCACTAATCTAAAACCTACACACCAGCCTCAAATATACCTTTTCTCTCACCCCCTATCTATTGCAAAGAAACAGGTTCCCTATTGTGCATTTTTTGCTTGCTTATCTGATACAGAATGATTTGTAAATTTCATTGAATTTGCCAAATCGGTGGTCACATTGGGATAGTTGTGTGCTTGATTGATGTGAATGTTTGCTATTTGTTCTTCTTATTGGATTCATTGCTTTGAATGGGCGCTAAAATTTTACATATGTGAAAGTAAAAAATCACACATATGCAAGAACAAATAAGCATTGGCACAGTGCAATCCAGAATTTTCTTGATTTGAATTCTGAGATGTTTCAAATTCTGATGCTGTTTCAGGACCAGGTCATTGGTTCGGCACAATCCAGAAAGTGTCTGAATATGGGAACACCAGCTCTGCTGTATCTTCCTCTGCTCTGTCTTCTTGCTGTGTCCCCTCTGCTTTTTGCATCAGGGCAAGATCTTGCAGGTACTAAAGGACAAATGAAATTGGCAAGTTTTGTCCCAAGCAATTGCAGAGGGACATCCCACTTAGTAATTGTGTAGAAATGGCAGAATCAAGGAAGACATTGAAGTATTGTGCTGCTTCTTGTTTGGAAACATACATCGTCAATTAGATGCAGAATAGAATGCACTTTGAAAGTGAATGTTCTTCAATACTATATTTGGGACATTTTCTATAACAAATGTGGAAATAGAATGGCCTGTTCTGTTCGCCCAAAGGATTGCTTTTGCAAGCTTTATGAACCGCAGTACAATATCTGTAAGGCAAAGTAGGTACAGCAAAGCACTAATAAGGTCTTGGCCTGGTTGTGGCCGTTTTGCCTGAGCCACACTATAACATACCATGATTTTTGATGTTATGTCTGTTGCGCATTACACTCCATTCATGCTGTAACCATTTTGCATTGTGAACACTTTTCTGTGCTATTTCTTGCTTTCATGAGGGAGTGATCGGTGTGGAAACCATCCTTCCTGTCAAGAGTTCAATCTCCAACAAGTGAGGCAGTTCTCTGCATTCCCATCTGAAGAACAACAGCAAATATTAATATCTATTTTCATAGGTTATCTTATGTCTGAATGGCATTGAGCTACCAAACGTTACATATTAGAAGCAGAAAGCGCATTTTGTGTGGAGCAAATCATGTACTGATACCAGTCTTCTTGTGCCCTTTTCCAACAGCAGGTGATGGGAACCTGTCTGCCCTTCAAAGGATAGCTGAGTGTTCTCTCTTCAGGTCCAACGACCCCACTGAAGGAAATGTAACTGTTGTCACTGCAAGTGCATTGACAGCAGTGCAGAACAACATTCAAGTTCTTGTGAATTGTACGCCATCAAATGGCAAGTTGCTCTTTGCCACACCGGTAGTGCAGCCAAATTCGACCATTGTCATCAGGAAGCCAATCAACATTGATGTGATCAATGTGACAACTGTCCTCATTGAATGTCCCCAAGATGGGATGGTTTTTGACATTCGGTGAGTTGCGAGCTCACTCAAACCTGGAAATGCGCAATTTCAGAGTGTGGTGGAATGCAAATTTCACATGTGTCTGTACTTTCCTGGGATGCGCACATGTTAATGCAAGTGTAAAACCAGTGCATCGCAATCAGCTGAAAATTGAGGATAAGTAAATCTACTACATTTCCATGTGTGCAAATGTCTGATGCCCTTCTTCGTCAGTCATGGATGTCGTTTTTGAGTTCATGCTTTCCAGATTTTGTGTCTTCAGGAGCTTCATAACCTTGATGACCTTTATATCTGGAAGTGATAACTATCATGCAACCTCTTCATGTGATGCTAAAGTTGGTGATTCTGGGTATTGAGGACATTTTGTGATGTGAAATATTGAAGGATTACATGGCATTATCTTTTGTAAACTTCAAAGTTCGACATTGCCACGATATTTCCAGCTTATGATTGTTAATTTTGGGTTTGGTTTCAATTTTGTCGATTGTTGAACTTCTAGATTACCTTCTGATTTCTTCAGTGTGGTGTTCCAGATCAGAAGATGTTTCGTTGAGAAATGTGGAGTTCACCAATTGCAGCTCATCATCATCAGTTCCGCTCATTCGTGTGTCAAATTGCATCTCCAACAATGGAGGTATCACGTTTGCTGATATTACTGTGAAGGCAATCATCAACAGAAATGGATCATCAGGAATCAGAATATCATCTCCATGCAAAGTTACGCTGGAAAAGGCCCTATTTGAGAGCAACGTGGGCACTGCTTTGGATATCGTTAATGGAGCAAACGTCTCAGCCAGACAGTCTACATTCAGAAACAACAGTGCTGAATCAGGTGGAGGGGCAATAAGAGTGTCCAACTCCACCCTCTCGCTTGCTGAGTGCAATTTTACAGGCAACTCTGCAGCTGGTGAGGCCTCTGGAGGGGCCATATTGGCAGTGGTAAGACATGTCTGTATTAAGACACACTGCATCTGGTGTTGAGCTGAAGACTGGAAAAGCGTGGTGGAATTTCAAGTGCTGAATATTGGAAATTGAAGGCCCAAAATATGTGGACTCTGTTACAAGAGCATAATTAGTGTGCCATAAGATGCTTTGAAAAGCTCATGTTGTCAGATGTATGCCTCATCCCAAAAATGGATTTCCAATATGGTCCCATATGCTGATTCTCATGGGCTGCTTAATTATATGATATTTAGGATATCAAGCATGGCATAGTTTCTATTCTTTATGGAGCTTACATACCAGCTGGTGGTGAAGATGTGCGTGGCGACTGGCATGCAGTGGAGCCTCGTGACTGACACAACTATGCTTTGATTAGCATTTAATGTGTGTGCAGTGTACAGAGGCATTGTGCCTTCATCGTACTGCATAAAGTCCTCTCTAATTCCAGGACTTGTTAAGCTACATCCAGCTGTGTGAATTTTCTCTCTAGGCGTGTCATCATAGGGATGAATTCCTCTTCCAAGTTGCCCATTATTTTGATGCATACAGGAATCCAAAATGCTGGGGCGTTGCCTTCTGTAAATGCCGTGTATTGTGTATTGTTGGTGCTAAGAATCAAGGAGTGTTGTGGCTGGCATTGTTGTTTTGCTTCTGGAAGCAATCCCATGATCCTGTGATTACAAGTGCTCATTGGATTACAACAATGGACTATCAAGATACACAATAATATAAAACCATTATGAAATAGAGGAAAACCAGCATATTGGCATTCACCTGTGGTCGACAAGGAATTGCGAAAATCAGAACATGATAAAAGTCCACCGCAGCAGCTCCTGGCATATTCGTGGTAGTCCGTCCATGGATATCATCAAATTTCTACATGAGTGGCAGTCCAGGATATTTTTCGATATTTTGCTTGTTCATACATTTTGATTACTCTTACATTTGTATTGAAGTGTTAAAATATGTCACCCTTGTGTCATTTGAACAGAACACTACTACAGTGAGGGTAGATGGTTGCATCTTTGATTTCAACGATGGATTCCGTGGTGGAAGTCTTTATGTTATGGTGCGTCCCTACAGATGAGCTAACAACAATAGGAAATTGCATGTTCTTTTTTGATTTTTCCGTATAAGCAGGCTTGTTGTTTACGTTGATGGCATCATTTTATGCTTATATTTTAAACACAAAACCGCATAAGTAGAGAAATAGCCCGTTTTATGGCCATAGGACACATTTCAACAGCTTGGCAACAATCCAGGCTCTGTGGTGATTTCCCAACAATGATCAATCTTCCAACCCCTCGAACAAACAAAACGCTGTGGAGACATTTCCTTCAGCAAAGCAACGAAATCACTGAACACAAGGCCATTTTCTACCCACTCCTGGGGCTATGGGTACCATTCCCCGGATAACCCCAGTCTGCATGCACTGGCTGCATGTACACAAGTCCCTTTTAGCTTGCTTTATGCCTATTTATACGCCCCAAAAAATAAAAAACTATGTTTATGCATAATGTGTGTAAATATGTGAGTATTTGCACTGTAAGTAACAAGACTATGGATAAGGTTATTGACTAATTCTCCTCTGGGCAGTTGACAAGTAATTCCTCCATACCAAATTAATTGTTGTCTATTTGAAGGAGAGAGCACTTTACAAAGGTAGCCTCAAAATTGCAAAACAAGTACAGAATCGAAAAGATTGGATCCCCAAATGCTTGACTACCAGTTTTAAGAAAAAATATTCAGCCCTACCCTCTTTGAGGGGCCCCCGAAAAGCCCTTGCCTGATCCGCAAAATGTGCATTCACATTCCACATTCACAGAAGAGCTCCATGCATCTGGGCCATTCTTATCCATGCGTGCGGCAAGGCGCAGTCATTACCACCATCGCAACAAGGCACGGTGCCCATCACGTAGAAAAGAACTTGCCAGATATACTCAAGCATATCGTGATTTTGATCATATAAACCCATTGTCACGGAATCCACAATGTGTTGGAGATCCCCGCCATCCTTGATCTCCAATGCACGGGCTTGCAATGATTGAAAACAACAAGGTTGAAGACATTGACGTCCGGATGCTACTTCAAAATAATGTTGTAACTTTGCTTGGAGCATTTGACCTTAATTGATGCTTGAATTGATGATTAGTGTGTGGCTTGGCCCCATCTACTTGGATAACAATGTGCGCTTTCAAGTGCTTGTAAGCATTTTTAATTGTAGAGAGGACTTTTTCCACCATAAGATCCCTCCACGCATCCCCATCAACTGAAGCTAGCTTCAATTCTGCCTCACTTGCAGCCCGGTTCTTGCTAGATTGAACCACAACGCCCTCCTTTATCAAGGGCCATATTCCAACAAAACCACCAAAGTGGAACCCGTTTGGCTGCTTATGGGGCTGCCCCATGGTAGCTAGAAACATAACTTTCTTTATGAAAGTCTTGCTTTGTGCTTTTGGAGAACCCACATGCCCATCCCCTGGCAGCACCTAAACTTGTTGGGTATCTTTCATCACAGAAAACCACTTCTCATTGATGTGGATTGTGTTTGCCAAATCCACAAATTGCCACTTGTGCCCAACTTTGCATGTGTGCTCTCCAATCCACTACAACCTTGCAACTCTCTGCTCTTGGAAGATATAATGCTTTATACATTGAATGGTTCTTCTTGCCCCCAAGCTTTTCGGATTCCAAAAAATTGTCGATTTTGCCATTCCCGTCCTTGAGGCCATTGCTCGAATTGTCCAATGCTTAGCCGGGTTGATGCTCTACACCCTGTCTTGCATCTCTTTATAAGTCTTGAGGGGCCTCCCACAGTTGGTCTGATGGTGGTGATGGAGATACAGAGTACCTAACCAAGAGATCTGGGCCCGAAATTCTCTTCCGATCCATTGGATTGTTCTTGCATCACAACCATATACCACGGCAAGCGTGTCGATCAAGCCTTTTGAAGTTCGTTTTCTGTCACCTTACCTCTTCATAAGGATTGCCCCCACCTTCAGTCTGAGTGGTGTGGCCAGTTCTTTATAGGTGGCCTTCTTTCGCCATCACAAAATTTGGCATTTTCCGCCGGGCCGGGCTCCTTGTCCCACCCAGGTCCACACACACACTGGACCAATACATTACACGACATTGTTTGTCCCAATACAACCCGAGGTACCCACAACTTAGTGTGCCCAGTCACCCTCAAACACACTGCGCTCCTCCGGAGCAGAAGATGTGGCCATACCTGTCATGCAAGTCCCGGGGGGTAATCGTCATCCACCCGAAAAGGCAATAGTCCCACTCTGATGGGATGCGATACACATCGATGTACCGCCAGAGGGCAGTGCCCCGCCAGTCGCCCCAGTGGCGGATGCGCTGTTCGGGCACCTCCAAGGCGAAACAGGCCGACGCCCCACCCGCGCGTAGACCATGGTGATCGAAAGCGCCAGGGTGCAGGTCGGGAGAGGAGGCCAGGAGGTCCCGAAACCAGGAGGAAACCGTGCGGGAGGACGGGTCGCGTTCGCCCGGGAGAGTGTAGAAATGCGTTGGCGTCCCACCCGCATCCGCCCAGGCGCGATCCCGAAAGGCGCCCCAACGCAGTAGTAAATTCACCAGCTCGGGGGCGCCCTGCGAAGGCCAGGAACGGAGGCGGACAGCCGGGTCCGAATCGGGCTTGAGCTTGGTCTTGCGCTCCCGGAAGATCACAATACCATCCGTCACCCGCACGTCGTCCAACAGAATGAAATGGCCGCTCTGGGCCCGATTAAAGAAAACGAAGTCCAACAGGGCGGAAACCGACGCCCGCAATAGGAGGAGGTCGTCGGTGTGTAGGCCGCGCTCCAGAATGCGGAGCATCAAGGTGGCCGGCACCGGAGCATGAGAGGCCGCAGGCTCCGGGCATTGACGACGCCAGGACCGGGTGAGCAAACGGGTCACCCGGTCGAAGGCGGAAAACTGCAGATGGCCGGCGACCTGGTGCACCATGGAAATGGCGGCCAGGTACTGCGGGAGGCTGCGGACGCCCACCCGACCCTCCTCCCGTAGAAACCGGATGTAACGGTAGATCGTGGCCGGGCGGGCGGGGAGGGCCTGGAGCTCCACGGAGGCGCAGAACGCCTGGAACTTGGCAAACTTGGCCTGCATGGATCTCCGCGTTGACTCCGTGTAGAAAGACAAAAACTGAGACTGCATCCATGCGCAGTCCGATTGCAGCATGCCATCGACGTCCAGCCCGTAGAGGGGGTGATCAGTCGGCATGGCCTCCACCGGGAGCGGATCATCGGGGGGAAGCGCGACCTCCCCGGAGGGTGACCGAGCGCCCGCCCCTAGGGAGGCTTCCGAGGGCGGACATGAAATGCCCGAAGGTTCCACTTCGGCGGAGAAAGGCGGGCCGGAAGAGTCGGATCCCCTGGGCGAAACATCCCCGGATGGCGGGGAATCAGAAGGTCCTCCGCCGCAAGAGTCCGGAGTGGCTGAAACCAAAGCGCGCTCGGCCAATCCGGCGCGACGACGACGGCCTCCACGGCGGGCCGAGCGGCGAGGAAGGAGACGAGCCGGGGAAGGAGGCACCAAGGGGGGTTGCACCAGTTGGTGTCCCCCGTCCAGTCCTGGAGAAAGGCGTCCGTCCCCGCGCTCCCCACGTCTGCGTGCAGGCTGTTGTACCTTGGGCAGAGGGAATTCGCCGCGGAAGCAAAGCGGTCGCACGACCGGCGACCGAAGCGCTGAGTCAGGCGCTTGAAAATGGCCGGGTGCAGTTGGTAGTCGTCCGCCACCCGAACCCGGGACAGCCTGTCCGGTACGACGTTGTCCTCCGACCGAATATAGTTCGGGTCGAGCAGGAGGTGGCGCGCCGTACAGACTCGGTGCAGCTGACGAAGGGGGGTGAGGAGCTGCTTGGAACGGGTAGTCATGCTGCGCAGGCAGTACATGACCACCTGGTTGTCGACCAACAGCTTGAGCCTCGAAGGAAGGCCATGGGAAGCAGCCAGAAAAAAGCTGAGAATGGCTCGCTCCACCACCTGCATCTCACGCACATTGATGTGCGTTAAGGAACGGTCCCAAAACCCCCTCGCGAGGAGGGGGCGGGACCTCGTCGGGGGAGCAAAGGTGGCCCCCCAACCGGTCAGGCTGGCGTCCGTTGCCAGAGTACCGGCGAAGGGGATGGCGTCGGGGTTGAGTGGACGGCCTTCGCAGCGGCGGATGTTGACCCACGCCTCCAAGTCCAGCCGGGCTTGGGGGGAGAGGATCAGGCGATCCCGCCAACTGCGCTTAGAACGAAGAACCGCGTAGAGGCTTTGCAAGAAAAATCGTGCCAAAGGAAAGGCCAAATAAAGGGAAATGGCGAGGCCGCAAAAACGTGCCAAATCCCTTGCCACAACCCAGCGGCTGGATCGCAAAATGCGGGCCTGATTGGCGATCAACGCGGCCTTGTCCGGAGGAACCTCAAAACGGCCATGGGCCGTGTCCACAATCACCCCAAAATGCTTCTTGCGCATGGTGGGGGTCCATTGACACTTCCGCTCCTTGAATTGGAGGCCCAGCGAGGCAAACACACCCCGAACCAATTTCGACCATCGAGTCAAACGTGCGGCATCATGCATGGCCGCCAAAAAATCATCGAGATAAGCCAACAAAATGGCTGGCGGTTCCCTAGTATACACGTGAAAGTATGTAGCTATTGAGTCATCCCCGGCTAGGCACCCAAAACGGAAATGGCGAGCAGCCTTGAGGCAACTGCCCGGGGACCTCAAGAAACGACCCACAACAAGCATCAAATGGGTGAAAAAGAAAGGAGCCAACGAAAGGCCAAAAGGGAGAGCTCGACAAGCGAAAACTTCATCTCCCATCCGAAATTGGAGGAAACATTCCTCCGATCGACACACGCGAAGATGATGATAAGCATCTTTGATGTCGAATCCCACCAATGAGTCATTGCGGCGAAGTAAGTGACCGAAGTCACGTAATTTCTCGTAACGAAGGCCCACCTTGCGAAGGTGACGGTTGACCCGTCGCAGATCGATGCAAAGGTACTTCATGACCCCATCTTCCCGCCCCTTCTCCACCAGGAAGGCCCGAGAGATGCGCGAGTTGGGGCCCGGCTCCACTTTGGTGATCGCGCCCGAAGAGAGGTAGTCCGCTCGAAGGGATTGCCAGGCCGCCCGTTCCTCCGAGGAGCGGAGCGGGTAGGAGCCCTCGTCGAAGGGAGCCGGCGGTCCCCGCGGTCCCCACAGAAGCGGAGTCCCGGAATGGATCCATTGGAGGATGCGGGAGGGGGCGCCGATGCGACGCCACGCCGAAAGGCGTCCGCGGACCCGATTGTACGGGAAATGCTTCACGGAGCCGGCTTGGGAGAGGGGCCCGGAGGGCGAGATCCCTTGTGGGCTTTGGGGCCGGTCGAGGGGGCCGAGGTTGATGGGGGGGAGGTAGCCTTCTTGGCAGCCGCGGTCTTGGTGGCGTGCTTCAATTCTTGCGTCAAGAGCTCCTTGCGCATGCGCTCGATGGTCCCATCGACGCGAGCGGTGCCGAAGCGCAGTCCGCGGTCGGCGAGGCGGATCTCCGCCTGGATGGCGCGCCACGATCCCTCCAAGCCCGAGCCCTTGTGCTTGGCGTGGATGTGCTGCAAAGAGAGCTGGTCGTGGAGAGCTTCGGTGACCTCCACGTACGAGTAAAGGTAGGGGAGGAGGAATTCCCGAACGGACGCCGGTAGATCGGGATGGGCGGCCACCTCCACGAAGGCCGCAGTCGTATCGAACAGCCAGGAGACCGGAGGCGCCCAGCCCGCGTACTCCTGGAAGTAACTGGAGTTGGCGCCCAAAGAGGCGGCGACCGCACTCCCCTCGGCGGTGTTGCGGACGTCGAACTAGTACGGCGAACGAGCGCCCACCGGTCGGGCTACCGGGTTGTTGACGGATTGGGGGAGTAGGGCCGGGTCGGGCAACCAGCAGGCTTCGATAGCGGAGGTCGGAATACGGTTGTTGAACCGGCGAGCTTGTTCCCGGCACCACTGCTCCGCAGGGGACGGGTTCATAGGCAAGAACTCGGCAAGAGCCGGAGGTCGCGACCCACTCTGTGGGTCCGGGTTGTGCCAAAGGGTTGGCACGAAGCGAAACAAGATAAGGTGGGGACCGAGGGGTGAGCCTAAGTAGCCTCCCCGCTCGCGCCCGCCAAAGCCCGCCGCTCCCAAGGGCGCCAAAAACCACTGGCCCTCCTTGAACGCCACGGACCAGCCACTGACCCAAGGTACAGGGGGACAGAAACCCCAAGGGGCCGCCAAAACCATTATACTTTAAGCAGCGCTGTCCCAAGTGGGCTAGCGCGCCCGCCCCTCGTCGCCCTGGGCGGAAACCACTTAACAAGATAGTTAATCCCATTAATGCATGCCCCTCAATGGAATTTAATGCGTGCCCATCACCATTGCAAAAAGACTGGCCATTCTCACCACGCGGCTCCAAACCAGCCGTTTTTTGGCTAGAGACCTCTTGCTTCAAAGTACTGCTAAATCCTCAATACTGGATTAGCTTGAATATGGATTAGCTTGAATTTTTGACAGCATACTCCAAAAACACACACACAACTTTGAGTAAGGTTTTATTGAAAATTGGCCAGGGTAAGATGGGTAAGTAACGCCCCGAATTCATAGACAACAAAGAATTTGGGACAGAGGAAGTATAATTGAGCATGTGCCTGATTTGGCAATAATTGCATATGGATGACCTGCACTTCTTATGTGACCTTCTTTGAAGGCTTTTGATAAGGTCGCTTCCCAAAACAAACATGCACAACAGGCTGCCAAATGCAATCATTTGGATTGCCATGGTGTACTGAGTTCAGAACACTATGGCAATCCACATGAGTGGGTTACACTCGAGGTTGTCCTGCACATTCATCCAACATTATCTGATAGGAATATAATTCCAAAATGAACAATTTGAGCATGGATATATTGTATTCATATTCATGGCATCCATTTGACAGGAGAATTTGGTATGACAATTTGATTGTGCATGATTCAATGCACTTTTTTAGTGCAACAGCGTATGAAAACTGCATTACCACTAATCAGCATTTCTGTTGGATTCCTCCAAGCTGGAATTTCTTGACATTTGCAGTTTATTGTGCATACATGTAAGAAATTCCTGACAACCCATATCTGCAATTCACATATAAGGAAATCATTTTTGACGTTAGCAGTTGCTGTTGCAAGAATTGGCTTCCAAAACTGTTGCAGTTGCAGTGTGAATACTAGTATCATTGCAATACAAGGACAGCGTGCTGGTTTGGAACCAGATGTTCAGTCAGCACAGCGATTGGTTCTGTGTTTAGGTCACGTTGTGAATGGATTCAGCGCTACTGAGCATGTGTGCTATTTGTGCTATTTGACCAGGGAAACAGCACTGTGAACATAAGTTTCAGCATGTTTTCAAACGGCCAAGCTCGATTCCACGGAGGCTTTGCCTACATCATCGTGAGCTTTAAATGCTGGCGCATATATCTTTACATGCACTGCTTAGTTCGAATTGAAACTCCGTGTGCTCATGATGGGCTTGGTATAAGCTATTGGAACACCAACCTTTCTATGTTCAGCAAGTTGAAATGGTTTAAATCTGCCGATTTTATCAGATTGGCTTAGAGTTGTCCGGGGTGAGAATTTTACCTAAATTGGATAGGCAAAGCATTTGCCAGGTCAACATCATACGCCTGAATATGAAAAATAAGCCAACGGATTCTTTCATGCATTCATTGCAAAGCATTGGTGGCCTCAAAATGCAACTTACCCAACACAGAAAATGTAGAACTTTGTTGCTAATGCAAAGCGACTGTCTGCTTTTAGGATGGTGTTCAAATGAAGATAAATGGAGCAACATTCCAGCGCAACACTGCTACATTCCATGGAGGAAGCCTTTATGCATTTGTGAGTTTCGAACTTGCATTTATACGGTGTAGCTTGATGCCAAAATGTAGATTAATGGCAAAATGACTGGCCTGCAATTCGGTAGTTTTTCTTGACATGCAGTTGCAAAGCAACTTCTTGTGCTTTGCATGTATTTGCTCCACATCAAATTAGTAACTCAATTTTCCAGGAGCGAATTGTGTTTACGATCTGCCAGCAAACGCCAAGATTCAGCGAAGCGACTGCAAAAATTAGTCGCTTTGATTACCAAGCTTCTTTTATCTTGCAACAGAAGCTCTCTTCAGCATGAATGCGGCTGCATTTGGCAATGCCGTAAAGATCTTTGCAGGGTGTCTTTGATTGAATTTGGAGGCCGACAGAACCCTAGTTATGTATTTTGCTCCCCCCCACACACACACACACACATCCCAGTGCGTTGCTGACATATATGGCAGTATGGTTGTATTGCTGCATGTGAGATTCTCTGTGTCACAAAAGACTTAAAGCATTCTAAATTGGCAGAATATTGAATATTGGACACAAGGCAAGCACTCTGAATAAATTATGTGCGCTTTCGTGCTGTGGGTACCATGACAAGCACGTTGCAGCTGTGCAATGTATCAATATCAAAGTATTGTTACCTTGACTATTGAGAATACTATTTTGCCTCTGCCCTATGAGATGCAAATGAAAGGTTGTTAAAGATCCAGGATATGCAGATCATGCTAAGTTGAATCACGCATTTTTCAATGCACGTGCATTTTCCTTTGTTTTTTGTGTCAACGTCATGTGCTGGATACAACTCTGTTGCCGCGAGAAAAGCTTGCATGAAGAATGTTCAAGAAAATATTGTATATAAACTAAAGAACTTCTCGGTGAAATTGGCGACATCATTGTAGTCTTAATTTGTGCATGCTTTCTTTCAGGGTAATTCCAGAGCAAATGCCTCAAATTGCTCGTTCTTTTTCAACAGCGCTGGATCTGATGGGGCAGCTGCTTGGGTTCAGGTAAGTGGGTTTTCAATTTCCATTGATCCATTTCCGTTGTCGTGGCACCATACAACTCACCCTTCCGTGCACTGCTGGATTGCCTGCATTGCTCAACACCAGACTTGGCTTTTATGCCTTTAAAACTGATGGCATTTGTGTTTTTATGCGTAAGAAAAGTTTCTACGTTGTGCACGCAGAATGGCATAAAAATGCGTAAATACAACGTAAATACAACATAAATACGACGTAAATACAATGTAAATACAACATAAATACAACGTAAATTCAGCCCCATGTACATAAGGACAGTACATGCAGATTATGGAGTCCAGGCCGTGGCAGCCAGACGCCTTGGAAGGGACAGAAAACGAGCTTTTGATACACACCATCAGTGCCCTTGCCCAGGGCGAGGTGGACATTGTGTTGCAGGTGCTGGAGATGGGGGAGGACTGACCATTGTACGCTATTCACAACATTGCATAATGACCACCGTTTCACTAGATGGATCACTTATGCATTGTGATGTGCGACTTGTATGCACTTCAAGCATAGGATTTATATACAAGGCATTCTGAATCTGTAAAAAGAAAAGAAAACTATGTTTTAGAATTCACAGAATTATTTCTCTTATGATGGGACTTTGTGAGCATCAATTTGATCGTTGTGGGAGATGCCATCTGATTCAGAGACAAATGCTATGGTTGGATCGCACTCACGATTGAAACATTTCTATATTGCCATTGAGTGTATGGGCACCTTTGGCACACGTGTTACGAATGGGTGACATTGTGGCACTGAGTGGGCATTTTTGAAGTGTTGTATGGCTGGTTTGTGGTGGATGATGGTCCTTGTCATGTGAAAAGAAGAGTTCTGTGGGTGCAAGGAGATTCATACTATTCGGTTGCAGGGGTCGTTGCCACAGCCAGCAAGGCTCTTCCTTGTGGGAAGGGTGAACAAATACCGTAGGATATTCAATCCTTCTGCATCAGTCCATCCCGACCATTACGTTTTTGCTCTGCATTTTTGTCCCAGACCGTTACATTATTTTTTTGTTCTGCATCATGTCGTGCAGGGCCTGAAGGGGCTCTAGAAGTTGTTTCCCAAGTTTCAGGTGCAATGGACCAGTCCCAAGCCTTGTACATGCGTGCACTGTGTGACACCAACCACCCAGCTCTGGGGACGGTTCCCAAGAGTCCTAGCGACATGAAGCTGGTTCACAAAGCTAGGTCCCTTGCCACAACTTGTGCCCGCTGAGTAAACCCTTTGGCCCCCCCTTGCCTCATCCACCCAGCTCACTCCACTCCCTGTGCTCCTGGCCCCGGGCGGCTCCCAAGGCGGCCCCAAGGTGCCGCGCCACCCCCAGCCAGTCGTTGGTCAATGCGTGCGCACCCACCGACCGCCCCCACTCCCCGCCCATGCCATTCAGTGTTGACACCTTTGGCGTCAGTGCCCACTCTCCTCGCTGCCCAGATGGCAAATAGCAGGCGACTGCCTGCCTGCCGATCAGTCACCCAAGAGCCTGTTGGATGGCGGGGAGCATCAAGATGATATCACAAGGCGGGGTGGGCCTTTGCATGTCCAATTGGCGGCGGGCCGGGCGACGTGATCGGCTGTACAATCGAGTTTGCAATGTTGCTGGCATATGCCTAGGAACACTTCCCAAGGGTCGAAGCCCAAGCTGCCAAGATGGCAAGTGGTGGGCGCCTGCCTGCCTGCCAATCGATCGCCTAGTGGCCTGCCAAATGCCGGGGCCAAGCCCGTCCCGAAACTGCACCCTGAGCATGACTAAATTGGGCTGCTCTGCATTTTCCTCTGGCACCTTTATTTGTTTATTCATTGACTCCGAGAAAAAGGGCTCAGCGTTATAGTACTATGTGGAAGGGCTTAAGACACTATGGTATGTAAGCTCCGGGCGTTTTGTGTGTGGTGTGGTCTTGCATCTGGCCATGTGCCAACCCTGTTGAAGCATCGGCGATCATGGATTCGCGCTTCCTATGTGCACTCCAAAGGGGGCCATTTGAATCGCATCAATGGCTTTATCTTCAAAAACACGACTTTCATCGTGTAACCTTGGTGTCCCTGGGAGATGCAAAAAGCAAAAATAGCCATAAAGATAGGCCTTTTCGCAAATTTACGTTTTGGTGCATGAAAACGCGAAGTCAAACATGTAAATGTAATGTAAAAACAAGCTCCACACCATGCAACTGCTGATTCCTTCCCGCATATCACAGTGTACCATTGGGCGGTGCTAGATGCATTACATTGTAGTTCTATTGTCCTAAATTAAATGTCGCCTTTTAATATGCCAATTTACAACATTAGAGGCGATGTCGAATTTCAAATACAATGCCACATTCAGAAAGACGATGTTTTGAAACGCTGCAAACCCCTTTTGCTACCATTAAATGCCGCCCTTCAATCCTCTGCTAAGTCTCCAAATCACAGGCCGCATTGTCTCTATTGCATAGCTGTGCCTGCTCCTTGGCAAGCCCAATATTTGATGACAACTGCTGCAGTATGCATTGGCAGCTTATCACGTTAACAGCTTTACCCTCTTCGCTCAGTGTGGTGGGAAAGGGGCCCATTGTAGGCTCTATCTCTGTGGGCTCGGAGACAGTTTGGAAATGTTCAATTTCTGGACCAAGTCGAATGGATTCAAAGAACTGATATTTGCTCTACACTTGTTTGTCCACTACGAAAAGCTGATGGCATTTAGTACTCTCAGGGTCATGTTCTGCTAGAAGTTCAGGAGGAATATTGAGGCTTTCTCTACAATGCAGCCTCTCGAATAAAAGGTGACATTTGATTCTCGACAGAGAAATTAAACGTAATGGTCATTGAAAGCTTAAAGCATAATTGCAGAGCACATGGCTAGTTGGCATATTTTCATCAATTTTCTTTGCAAAAAGATAGAGCAGGCCTTGGCTTCTGTAGCAGAGCCTGCCTGCTGTTCTTTCCTGCTGCTTGATTAAGTGTGAGCTGTCCTCATTTGAATCAGGAGATGTCACTGGTGGTGGCTGATAGCTGCACATTGAGGAACAACACTGCTGGTGGGGTTGGTGGTTCCTTTCTTGCACTGGTGAGTGAATGCACTGTGCTTTGCTCTGCAATGCTTGCCGGAAATTTTGATTTTTTGCACATAAATACTTTTTTGGGAAGTTTGGCAAATTATCGGCTTACATACATCATGGCGTAATATTGTAATCCAAGGCACATGCATACAACATATGGACTGAAATATTGTGGATGGACCGAAAGGTGTCACTTGTTGGTATTTCTGCATTGGTCCTCATTTGGAGAATCAGCAATTTGACCCTTCATTCTTTCCCAAAACGTCGGTCTCATCAGCTCCAATCGACTTGTTGGCCAACGGCCCCATATTGCCACAAGAAGCGTCTCAGGCTGGCTCAAGGAGGAAATTACTTGAGGATGAACTGTTGCTCTGTCGGCATAAGTACATTGTGCATAAAGTTGGGAGAGATTAGGCGGTCGACGCGTTCCAATGCCAACGCACTCGCCAACCAATTGCCAATTGCCAACACTCCTGCTACCCATCTCCCCTACTTCTATAGACAGGGCACCAATTGGTTGCCAACATGCTTGCAGCTCAACCTGCACCCAACTTTTTTGTGCCTAAGCCCCATTCTGTTGCCTAATTTCTGGCACGCTGATGTGAACATGAGAAGTTGTGCATATTGCTTTAACTTGGCAGATTCTGCTTTGCAGCTGTTGGGGGCCAAGCGCATTTCAGTTGTTGTTTCCATTTTCCAAGTAACAAATTGTGGGCTGCTATTTCCAAACCCAGCATACTTTTTGGTGATCAATGGTAGAAAGACAAAAAGCGCAACCCATCTGAAGAATTTCGTATCCAATTTTAATGCAAAATATGCATTTTAACCCCTTGAAAATAATGATATCTTGGATCCTGGTTTTCCCCATTTCAACGAAGGCCAGAAACCCAACAGCAGGCTTGTGCTTTGTGAAACAGACAAACGCAACAGTGATTGCAAGGAACTGTACGTTTTCTGAGAATGCAGCTGTATCTGGAGGTGCAATATTTGCTGAGGTAAGAAGCATTGGGTTGCTGGCAACATCTGCACAATCTCGATGCAATGGTTGAGCCACTGTTCCTTTTTCTGTTTTGTTGATTCCTCGTATAACAGATTTGTTCTGGCAAATGTCGGTGCCAGTTATTTCATGGTCAATAACTTGCCGATTGCAGCAGATTGTGTTAGATTTATTTTCTTGTCTCGTTGGAACGGCTCTTGAATGTCTGCATTGACGAAGTACTTATCCATGAAGTGTTTCAATTCTTTAGTTTTATGAATCAAGAATTATTGAGTGCAATCATTATTTACCATATGTGCAAGCTGCGTACTTCCAGGGCTTTCAATCTTGCCAATGGGTGTCCTCCACATTTTCTTCATAATCGCATCAAATCAGAGCAATAATGTTTGAAGAACCTGGGATGTCGCCATTGTGATCAGCTCACTTTCTGTGCAATCACCAGGTGCACCGTGGTGTTTGATGCGGTGATAATTGCTGTGTGCTAACCAATTCCTACGATGTCTCTTTATGTGCTGATTCAGGAAAACGCCATGGCGCAGCTGCATGATTGTACCTTTGACAGCAACGCTGCGGTCGAGTCTGGAGGCGCAATTTTTGGAACAGTGAGAAAGAATTGATTTTCGCAGAGATTTTTCCGTCATATTCGCGCAACAGCCGTTAATGTACTTGTGTCTACTGCTCATGGATTATCAATTAATGTTACCTCTTTAGTCATGCCCAATGGCGTGGTCAAATAAAGGGAACGTATTTTTTGTGATGATGTTTTTCTTCACTGCATCTCGAGCGTGTTCAAACTTACTACACGTTCTTGTGCTTACGTGGAAAAGAAATCAAAGCAAAAAATCTTTCAAATGGCCGGATGTAATCGCAGTGGAGTGACCTTCATCTGGGAGCAGAATTGTCATAACAGGCTCTCACGCAAAGTTGATGTACTAACCGACATCCATACATTGGTCAAAATACAGACAGATGGAGCGGTGATGGCTGTCGACTGCACGTTTTCTTCCAACACAGCGTTAACTGGAGGTGCCATGTTCCTTAAGGTAAAGTCTGTCATTCTGCGTGTGTCCCACATGAGGCACCTTCAGCCCGCGATGGCAAATGCATATTTCCCTGCATGATTCCTCTCACGTAGCTGTCCCCAAGCTCATGCTGCGGCAGCGGAAAGTTTGCGAATTCATGCGCATTTTGCAAGTTTTAATTTCCTTCCAGATTTAGATGAAGCCCCAGATGGAGCGTTTGTGATTCCGCCTTCACTCGGATGCATACGTGGCAGGATTCCATCATGGATTGTACCTTCAATTTGTGCCATTATGGTCAAGCGACAAAATGGCATTACCATAAGTACGCCGATTGCACGATGGGTACGTCTGCGTTTGTTCCTATTTTCTCTTCGCTGAGCCGTGTACATTGTTTGCTATGTAGAACGGCACCTCCGTTTCGGCTCATGATTGCGTCTTTCAAAGGAACACTGCCAGCAGAGTCGGAGGTGCTCTTATTGGGAGTGTGAGTATCTACAAGTTTTTTGCACGCTTACTTGATCCAAGCAATCCCTAACCCCACCCCCCCCACACACACACCCTTTGCATGCCCACGCTCTCATGTGTACACGGGAGAGGATAGGGACAGCCTTCGCGAAGGGGGCCGGAAAAAAATCATTGACCAGCGAAAATGACGTTACAAATGCTTCGCACTGCCGTGCATGTGTTTCAAGCTTACTGTCTTTGTTGTATTTCGTAACGAATTTCTCTCCTCCTTCCATCTCTGGTTTCACTAGTCTTTTTAGCGATGGAACAGAACTGTCGAAATGGTATTAAAATAGTGAGGCAGGTGCATCAACGACGACCAAGCATTCGGACATTGCAACCGATATTTGGACTAAGTAGCTATTGCGGTAATCAGATAGCAGCGAAATTTTCAGAGACGTCGCCACACATGTTCGGATCGGACCTTCGCTCGGAGTTGCAATTCTGCAGATCCAAAGCTTTTGCATTCAGCCAAAATAGACAAAGCTGTCGCCATCATTTTCGCACATAAATTCGATGACATCCAATGGCGCATGTTCCACAGTCATTGAAAACACAATATTCAGGTAAGGTGATTCACTGCATGATTGATCGGATATCCGAGTCATCAATCACCAAGCGCAACAAGTTGATTGCTGTTGTTCCCCAAGCTTGAAAGTGACCGCTGTAGAGAATACTGCTTTGACGTTTGATGCACGATCGGAAACGCAGAATAACTTCGCCATCATGGAATTGTTTGACAGAATACACTGCTTTACTCCGAACTCTTCTAAACCTCGTCCTCATGGGCGATTGGTATCAATCTCACCTCGGATTTAGTCCTTTGCATCGATGAAGATCGCTAAAGGAAGTACGGTGGACTTCTGGAAACTAACACCTTTAAAATATCGAAGAGGGGCTTCTTATCGATACGAGTGGGCTCGACATGTCTCCTCTGCTTCGTGTATAACACGGATGATACGAAAAGTATGGTATGATTTGTTACCCGCTGCAGCACTTTGTGTAGTTTTAGCAGATATTGGATGCGTTTTAGCATTCATTACAAGGCCGCCGCACATTGTCGCCTAACGGGGAAAAATAACGACACTTCGCAACAGTAGGGATTCTAGAAATCTGATGTACGGATGTGCTGATGCGCATGTCTGTTATCAGCATAAATTTAGGAACTCAAAATCTCATGTCGCCGAAAAACTATGTTGATCTTTCCATCAATTTCAAGTTGAATTCTGTAAACAGATAAATGCCATGATGGAAGTGAGGCGATGCAAATTTTTGGCCAACAGAGCTGTCGACGCTGGCGCAGTGTTTGCGGAGGTGAGCCGTATCAAACAGAAGTCAGTGTTTGTCCTCTGAAATCCGCTTTAACTGTTTTGCGCATGTGTTCTGCCTAGACCAGTATAATGCTCGTTGCATTCCGCCGGCTATCTATTATTCATAGGACACCTTGTACTCTCCGCCTGCCCATTCATATCCCCGCGTGTAAGGGGGAACACTGGGAATGGGAAGAAGCAATACCAGCAATTTCTGCCAATAATTGTCATTCAAGGTATGTTCGTTGAAATCCATCTCCATTTGTATTACAGTTGGGTGCGAACGTTATGCTCATGCTTATTTTAGACAAAAGAACTGTATGTATACTGTGTATAGCAAAACTATTGACGCAGTGCATTAAATACTATGCACACTGCACTTCTCTCAAAGCACATATAAGTTGCAGCTTGCAACATTAGGGCATGTGATTGCTTTCTCTTTCATTATCTGCTCAATGCATTGTTAGCTAGTGAATACAGCACATTGTGGCATTGCTTCACCCCTGGTGGAATTTTATTTGTTTTTCTGCATTTATTTCAATTGCGTTCAGTTGGGTTCGCTGCGTTGATAACGCTGATCTCTGTAATTGACAGGACGGAACGGAAATCGAAGCAGAAGGATGCCTGTTCGAAGAAAACTTCGCTGAAAATTTTGCAGGCGCTATTGCTGTGAAGGTAGCAGTGCTCCTCCTCTGCTCTTGCTCCGCTCAAATTCTGTTTGTAATGTTTCAATCGCCACTCCCAGTGTTCTTTTCAAATATTTGATCTACGGTTAATCTGATAATTGATGGTGTCGCCTGTACAGAGTAGTTCGGCAACCAATGCTTCGAACTGTTCGTTCGCCGTAAATGGAGCGGTTAACGGTGGCGCTATTTTTGCCGAGGTGAGGCAGCGATAATGTGGAATGCTTCACTGGCATGTCTTTTATTCCGCAATGGGGCATAACGGGGGTGAAAATTGCCTGAATTCTGATTGACACGTTTTTTTTGGAAACGGCAGCAGCATGGTCGTCACATAAATTTTGTGACTCCATGCTGCCACACTCCCCATCCCCATCTACCTATCCCATATGCTCAACCTTTCATCGGGGATATGTAAATCACACGCGAACTTTTTGGGAGTGCATCAGTACTACAGTTAATTGAGTAGCCATTTTTTTATTGTGTCACGAAAACCATATCCGGCCCATTGAGTTGATGCTCCTTTCCACCCGGAGCCATGGTTTCGACCTCACAAGAGCGAGATAGAAGCAGGAAGAGAGAAGCTGTCAGTTCATTTGAGCAGTGACTTTTACCGTGTGCTCTAATCAAATGTAAGCGGCTTTCGTTCTGAATTCGTGAAAGTATTACTGGCTGCGCCTGTTGCAATCACTGGTAGAAAGCGCCATGTTTGCGGCGCCAGCTGCGATGCCATTTTGACAGAAATTGATGCTATCACAGTGATTGCGATGGCATAAAAGGGGCTGTGATGGCATCAGTTTCTGTCAAATGGCAACGCAGTTGGTATCGCATATAGGCTGTTTTCTACTGGTGAATATTTTACATATGACGGGCTTTCTCTGCTTTGTATTTCAGAACGATGCATTTGTTACCTTGGAAGCGTGCGTATTCGAGTCCAACAATGCAACTACAGTTGGAGGCGCCATAGCTGGAGAAGTAAGTGAAACAAAATAGATAGCAGGCTGAATTGTGATATTGCAAGATTTCCAACTCATGTGAATTGTGGCTGCTGAGCACATTCTCCGTTATTCAGATTGAATCAAATTAACAGCGGTTCAACACCCAACACCAGTTTTGTCGACGTCACATAGTAGTGCCATATACTCGCCCATGCCCAGGACAACATACATGACAGTTGAGCGGCATTCCGGACATATATGTCCATGATGCGGGCAGATTCTGGACATTGGGTAGGATAAATTCATACACTGTATGCGAGCCTATCAGGCTTGGCATTTACGTTTGCGTTTACATATTTGCGTGTACACTTTTCGTATAAAAAGGCAAGTTTGCGAAAGGGGCTACTTTTCCGGCTATTTTATGTTCTGGGGCCCGTTGGGACACCCAGGTGACACGATGAGAGTCGCACACAATGATCAGTCTTCCCAATCTTCAGCACCCACAAGATAGTATCCACCTCGCCCTCGGCAAGGGCAACGACGGCATGCAGCATAAAATCGTTTTCTACCCATTCCAGCGCGTTTGACTGCCACGCCACGGACTCCCATGTCTATACATACCGTCCTTATGTACACGGGGGTTTAGTTATATTGTATTTACATACTTGCATGTGCTTTTGTATACAGAAATGTGAAAACTATGGTTTACGCCAAAAACATGAATACAGAACGATTTGAGTATACAACGTAAATACCAAGCCTGGATCCGCATTGTGCAGTTGTCTTTTTTCCAGCCAAGAATAGTAAAGCCTGTCTTGTTATGCCACAAAGCTTGTTAATGTCCACCCATCATTGGGAGAGCATCCCCAAAAATTCCCAATTGTTGTATACGCTGGCCGCTTCCACTGCATGCACCCCTGTGTGGCCACATTCCGTGATGCGATAATTTTTGTGCCATTGAGCGCAATAAGCTGCATATCTAATAAAGAAAGCGCCCAAGAACAGTTGAAACGCCTGTGCCAAACATGTCCGAAATTAACACTGGCACTGTTCAGACGTGCATTTCTGAGTTCGCTTGATGTTGTAGTAAGCTTGTCGCTGATCACGTTCACAAATTATCACCTGGTTTGTTATTGACGACTAGCATGAGAGCGCGTCTTTGAATTCCAGTCGTCTTACCATGCACACGTCCGCAAAAGCGCTCTTCGATGGTCAGCCGAGGATCATTTATTCATGTACTAATTGCAGATGCAGTGTCCCCGTCGTCTCAAAGTATGTCTATCGGGTTGCCGTCAAGCATGATTCTGGCAAAACAGGTGATCAAATCAGTATTTGAGAACATACATATAAATGCACAGATTTCAAGAGATATACTGCTCACCACAGCAATCCTACCATATCAAAAGGCAGTAATTTTTATGCTGTTTGAGCCGTTCATTGTGAATAAGGACGGCACAAAAGACTCAGCAGTAAGATGCCCATAAGGGGGGCTTATTCAAAACATTTCTCGATAATTTCAGCACTCGCAAGACTGCTATTTTATATAGAAGTTGAAATACAGGGATGTTGGAATTCAGCAGTTGGTCTTGCTATTTCAAAAAACAACTCTTTTGTTCCTTGTCCTTGCATTCTTGTCTGCGAATTCTACCCATTGTGAAAGCTTGCATAAAGCCATTGCTAGTGTATACACGCCACAACTGTTTATGAACTTGGTCCAAGATACCCAATCTCCCCAGCGTGGATCTATTTGCGTGATTTTGCTGTGTCTCATATTGAACACCGGGGCATATTTGACACTTGCTGCCGATATCTCCCCAATGGGAGTTCCTCCTGATGCGCTCATGGCATTGCTGTTCTTCTCTCTCCGCCCCAACCCCCACCCCACCCCCCATCCCACCCACACCAAACACCCCCACCGCACACCCTTCCCTGCGGACGTTGGAAGATTCCTCGAGTTTGCTTCTGGGCCGTACCACTTTTGTTCTTGAAATTTTGCAGTCCATTCCAACAATAAATTGTGGTTTCCTATCACAAAGCTCCCAACACAGGTTCACAGAATGATTTATCCCCGGTAAATGGTATCCTAACGCAATGCATTGGTGTAGACCCCTGACTGGCCTCAGCAAGCTTGCATGCCAATGTGCCCATCCCTGCCTATTTGCATGGACCCTTCATAGCAAGGGAGGGACTCTCCAGGCTGAACCTGGGGGAAAGGAGGGGCCATCTTCGACTTGATTTACAACCAGAGAGCATTCACCACAACATTCATGTGCTTGCAACAGAAGTCCATCACGATCAAAGCAAAGGAATGCAGCTTCTCCGAAAATGATGCCCGGAATGGAGGCGCCATTTTCATTAAGGTGAGGATATCATTGTGATGTTGCTTCTGTATTCCACATCTGTCATACATAGCTTTCTGCGGCTATTCAGATGTTGTATTGTCGCGAGCCGTAACTTTCCTTTAGTCGGTCTTTCCATCATGGAACATCCTGTGCCAAATGACTACTAGGTTAAAGATGAAGTACAGGCCTCGTATGTCATCATCTTCAAAATCCCATAGGCCTCTTATGTGCACTGGCATTCGAGTAGTACGGCAATTTTCCTTGAGAAACATTGGTAGATTGGATAGTCGATCCTGTGCATTTCGCATTGCACATGAGTTCACCATCCCACGGCAATTCTCCATCCCAAGAAGGTGCATTGCATATATGCCGCCCCATCTGCCTGGAATGCAGTTGTTGTGATGGACGGATTGATGGTATGTATGCCATATTTCTATTGCCACACGAGCTTGCCACATTCCAAAACACTCGGAATGCTTTTCGAGCAGGACAATGCAATAGAACAGAACGTTGGCATCTTTAGAAGCGACACAATGCCCCCATTGCTGTAGACATGAAAATTTCCGTGACGCAGCTGCGGTCTTGTTCCGATTTGCGTTGGTTGTGTTTCTGAACCCTGGTTCTTAGGATGCAGCACATGCGCAATTACACCATTATCAGTATGTATTGTACCATGAGACATCATCCAAGATTGGCATATTGTGAAGTCATGATTCCACCTATGTGATTGGGGCGCGTGTGCTGGAGTGGGAAGAATGCAAGTCCAAACGACTAAAGGGAATATTTCGTGTGCGCTGGAATGATAGTGCTGTATTTGAAATGAAGGAAAATTCAAAATTTCCAGCCATTTTGTATAGTTTAAGAACTAATAGGTCCGTGTAGAGTGGCATGCCTTCTATGTGGAAGAACAAAAGTTTCTTGCTCAACAGACTCCTTTTTAATTTTTCTCAAACTCTTTGCTCTCCCGCTAGGGAAATGCGGTCACAACGGTGGATGGAAGCAAGTTCCATGGCAACAGGGCGACAGGTTTCGGAGGTTCAATCGCAGGAGTTGTAAGGCTCAACCATTTTTTTCTCAGCAAATTAGTTGGTGGATTAGAAAACGCAATTAATTCTGAGATTATCGCATGTTTTGAATGAAATGTCTATGGCAGCCACAATTAATAGGCGAAACATGGCCAAAATGCTTAATATTTCCACCTGAAATTGCGGGCGTATCGCGGCAAATTGAGTCACGTAGACACATTATTCTTTAAGCAGACAGGATACTTAATCGGTGCCATTTGTGGATGATGCGTTTGCAGCATTGCTGTAAACAGAAACGGCCTATTATCTATCCAGCGGGTTTGTTCAAAAACAGAACTTCCCCTCATACATGCCATGCTTTTTGATATACAATGTATGATGGCTCCATTATTCGCACATTGTCGCAGCTCCAGCTTTGACAAACAAACCTTCTTTCCTTAATGAATCATTTTCAACTTCGCAAGCATATATGTATTGCTTCACAAGCATATGCTGCTTCCGTTTCAAAAGTCTGTTGCATTATCTGATCTTGCTATAACTTTGCGAGATCAGCTCGAATAATCAATTTGCTGACAGATTCGGGTTCCCTGGTCGATTGTGGGTGAATGTGGATCTTAATTCCCTTAGCCGTCGCCATATAGCAAGACGTGCACAGCCTTACCAAAAGCGCCCCTGTCCGCTTGTGCCAGTGTCTCAATTCTCCACATTTCTGTGCCGCCTTGTCCTGGTACGTTTCATGGTATTTCCCTATAATTCTTCAAGAACCTTGTTATGGACGACAAATGAGCATTATGCACTTTTTGGAAGTTTTCAAGTCATTGTTTTCATATTCTTTGTTGACCATCCCTTGCACTACGTTAAATCATGTTTCGAAAATTCTCGATTTTCAATTATTGGCCCATGTTGTGAACAGTTTGCGCCACCTTGTGGTTATCACCACCATGTGCAGTTCTCCGGACTCTAACACATCTACCAGGTTCATGTTCTTGCAGAGATCAAGGTGTCTCTTGGCGTCTAGCCTCAGCATTCGCACAGTACTTGTCAACAAATTGAACTCTGCGCCAAAGAAACATCCTTTTGTGTTGGACTCTGTTGCAATCTAGCCGTGTCTATTGCAAATGCCCCACAACCAAGTTGTGAATCTCTCCCAGTTCAATCCACCGGTATGGAAGGGCATAACACACTTGCCATGGTCCAGGTTAAGTCCTGACACAAGGGAAAATGCCACTGAAATTTCTTTGGGCATATCTTGAGAACGATAGTCTTGTTTGCTATGCCTGAGGGCTCTATAGATAGCTCTTAAGAAAGTGCATCTAGGATGTCTTGGACAAATTTCTCTGACTCACATGTTTTGACAATAGTTTGTGCCGATTGGGTGACGGACAAGAATTTTGAAACAGAGGTAGTATGCTGCTACACAGCAACATTATGAAACAAGGCTTTTCGTTTCAATATCAATTTGACGGTTCATTCATCACCATCATCAAAATCCATGGATGACATTTGTCACAAAATGACAAAACACAGGCCGTGCACCTGGCAGGCGATGATGGGCGTGGAAACCAAACACATAGTATGTTCGGAATCGATTATTCATGGTCCCATATCGCCACTGCCTATTGACACGGTTCATTCAGGCTTCGGCAGTGATATGCGGCACACTTATATTGTCTGATCATATATGGAGTTAGTGCTTGACTTTTCGACAGCTTGAATCAAAGCCCCAAGTGCAGGTCATATCGGTTTCTTGTCAAGTGGATTCACATCCTCACATTGGCAGGGCCATAGTGGATTGTTTACCTAATATTTCTCACACTATTAGCATTGAAGGAGATGCGCACAATTCTTGTCGTAAACTTTCTGGCGCGGACAGTTCTTTAGATTAACAAGAAAATTTTTGAAAACTGCACTGAGATTTTCTAATCATCTCTCTTTGCTGTCAGGATGGCATTGTTGTTCTCGTTTCCAATTGCGTTTTTACTGCGAACGAGGCAAAAAATGGTGGAGGTGTTATTCTGGTTGAGGTAAAGGGATTACAATGAACGCCGGTCGTTTTCATCATGGTCAATTCTTACGTCTTCTTTCCATAGATGTTAACATGAATGTGCAGGAACTGGCGCAAAGGCCATTGGGGGCCTGACATGTGTCTTGCTTCAGCCGCAGATATCCACAGACGATAGCTGCCCATTAGCTCCTCGAATTGCCCTATCCTTTTAACAAACAACGAAAGCATCAAGCTCTCTCCCCCCACCTCCACCCCACCCTGTCCTCACTGTTCTTGTGGGCCATGGCCCATGTTTTGGTGGTAACGCTGTGCATGGCTATTATAAACTCAACAGGCGGTGTCGGATCTATTCAATAGGATAGAGCCGATGTGGTCTTCTACGTTGCTCATGACGATATGGCCGCAATTGGCTACTTCCCTAGCATTGCTGGTCCATACTTGTTGCCTTGATGTCGATTTGAGTCTAACGTCGGCCTCGACCAAACAACATGCATATCATGGGTATGCACGTCCAATGTATGAACCTTTGTCATATTGGGTGTCCAGAACAAAAGGATTCTTGCGACCGTGGTGTAGACACTGCATTTTCTAATTCATGGCGACTAGAAGACACTATTTGGCTCAGATAGCTTGGTGAAAAATGGTTGGAATTGCCGTGGTCGCAGTTGGCATGAAGTTGAGTAGGTTTAATGTGCGCAAGACAATGGGGACAGTGGACTGGCTGTCTGGTGATGTAACTGAACTACATCCATACCATCAAATAAGAGCGTAAATTATCCAAACCAAATGCATCAATAAGTCATGCGCTTCTTGCTAGATCACCCGAAAAATACATAAACTGCTGAATCTTTGAACATTCCAGTAGGCGAATATAGAAGCAGACCCAGTAACTGAGCGGCTTGTTGGTCAAGAAGCAATTAAATTAAAAAGCAGGCAAATTCGTATACAGAAATTGACGTATTGCGTTGGATGTGCACATACGTCGCCGCGGCCCTTGCTGATGCAGTGCAAACTACCAATTGTAACTGCGGCACCAGCGGTCGCGGCAAAGTAGTTTACCCTCAGTTATTTATTTCTCTGTTGCAAAATCCATTGTGTGTCGACTAGGCTGAGCCTTAATTCGGAATAGGTTGAAACTCTACATCCTTATGACAAGCAGTTCCACTATGGCGATGAGCTTGCCCTTTCGCTGTCTTGTACTTCTTGCACTTCCAAGTAGTTCTACTTCTGTTTAAATTAACAAAAACGTGTGCAATTCAACTTTTTGCGTCCCAAAGTCACAGTTTTCATTATGAGCTCTTAAAGCGACGCCCAGCAACGTTTCAAGATGTCGGAGAAATGGATTTTACTAAATAACACAAACCAGTGCTCAGTGTTGCCGCCCTTTGCGAAACGACTGCTGCCATGCTGACGTTTGATTCCGCTGTTTACAACAGGCCAACTCAAGTATCGATGCAAATGGATGCACGTTCAGCAACAACACGGCCACCGTTCTTGGGGGTGCCATTGATGTCACTGTACGTGCAAATTCGGGAATATGTTTTCAAGTACTTGGTTAGAAGCAAACAAAGAATTTGGTCACTGCCATGCTTTTGCATTATTCTAACAGTCTTAGTGACCAGTGAGTACGCAATGGCAATGAATTTGCGACGAGGCTAGACAGTATAGATAGCTACATGGCATGTACAATACGCCTCAAACACATGTGTACTATTAGTAAACATGAAGTGAAAAATGAGCTTGAGGTGGAAATTATAGTGCGAAATGAAAATAATACGGCCTATTTTTGGAGCAACTATATGGAAATGTGTTACATCGTGTCAACAATGTTGAAATCGCGCAGAAGTGCAGATGCGGGTAGAACTTCCAAATGATAACACTGTTTGGTCTTGTATCATGTACATTCCGACGAACTTAGCGATTCATATCGCCATAAAAACGTATATCTGTGCCTAATTAAGGGGAATTCATTGAGCTTCATGATGTTACTGTATTTGTCCAACAGAAGAATGTAACGGCAACTGCGACAAACTGCAACTTCACGAACAATACAGCTGGCAGAATCGGAGGAGCCATCTTTTTGGAGGTGGGACGATGATCGCTGCGAGTAGCAAACTTGCTTTGTGAACATCAAAGGATCCATTCAGCGCTTATTTCCACCCCTTGTCCTACTGTATATTGCCGAGATTTCGATTATCTGACGAAAGGAATCAATGAAAGAAGAATGGGAAAAGTGCTGACAATAAAATTGATCATGTTGACTCAAGGCTGCGAATCAAATCAATCATTCCTTTGGTTGATTTGCTCGTATTTAACATCAATGATAATTACCTTACAAGCGAGCCGAGGGTATGCATAGATCTACGGCAAGATCGGGGTTTGGAATCTTCGGAATGTGCAAGCTAGCTTGTGGCGCTCCGACCCTGGGCTAGTTCAGTTACCTTGAGCCAATGTCCAGCCATGAAGCGCAGTCAGAACCCGCGTATTGACTGCTTAAATGATCCTGATCAAAATCGAATCAAGATGTCTGCCTCGATCGCTGAGGAAATGAGTAAGCAATAGCGCCTCAACGAGCATGGTCAGACGGACTTGCTATCTACGGCGTAAAACACAGCGTCCATTTACTTATTTGCACGCAAATCCAAGTTTACCTTTTTACGAGTAAAGCGGTTAAAAATACGTAAACTTAGTGCATACGAAACCAGTACACACAGACTCAGGACATCCGGGGAGTGGCACCAACGCGCGCTGCAGTGAGCACAAATCGACCTTTTGTTCGACGGCGTCATTGTTTTTGCCGAGGGTAAGCTGGACGTTTTGTTGCGAGTGCCCGAGGGAGCGAAGGAATGACCAGTGTTTGCGATTTCATCATGTAACCTGGGTGTCTCAGCGCACCATAAAATGCGTGAACAATGCAGCAAAATAGCCGTTTCAGTGCTTAAATGTGCTTTCGCGGAAGCACAATAAAGTAAAATGGTGCTGCAAACGCGAATAGCAAGCCTATTCCAGGCATACACTTCGGTGGTTGTAACTCTGGCGCTCTTAATTCGGAACCTGCACGTCAGTGTTCTGCACGCGATTGCGTCTACATTTCATGGCTATGCACATTACAGTTGCGATATTGCAGCTACGTATATGGCCTTGAATGGGTCCCATTTCATGGCTGTAAGCATCGTGGCTATGCGCATTGCATTCCGGGCGAATACGTGTCTGCCTACGGATAGATGGGCAAATACGGCTGCAGAGCAGGTTGCATGAGGTGAGGCGTGCATGGATGGGCACCTTGCTTCTTGGCAGGGTGGATGGATGAAGGGCTATGCCGAGTGAGGACATGGCAGGAATTGATGGCACAGCACACCCAGGGTGTTATTGGGGAGAGTGGCGTCGACGGTCGTGGCATTTTCATAGGAGAAATCCAAAAGCGTAGTTGCTATGAAATTGCAAATGCTTTATTGGTTCCTTCTGAGACTTGGGTTCGCTACTTGTTGTAGAGTTCACGAATATTAACCAAAGATATTAAAGTACTAAATCGACTCTCATTTGGCTTGTTGTAAGCCCAAGTTCGAGTGCAGGAGCGAGCGCAAGTGCTTAAGGCATACAGTCAGCCGTTGGAAAAGAGCTGCATTGATTCCTTGTCTTCGGCATTCAACATTTTGATCGAATTTCTGCACTCTTCAACACTTCTAATTGCCTGAATGCATTGCAGCACTTGTTGCGTTGTGTTTACGGTCCTTCGGTCCCTCACCGCTACTTTGCGTTTTCTTTAACAGATTACCTTGGGATCTCTTGCTTTGCCCATATCCAGAATATCAATTATGACATGGAAGCAGTGTCTTGGATGTGGAGAGAATTGGTATAAAGATTTCTCCACATTCTTGATATGTGATGCCCATATCACGGATGTACCACATATTTAGAACGCTGCTTTCTGTGAAATGCACAACAACATGGTCATTAGGAGGAACATCAAATTTGAATCAGCGAGGAAGGAAATATTGTTGTTTCTCTCCTGTTGATAATTTCTGCTCCCTCAGTTTTTCCTTTACGTCAAACCCTATGCTCCACGCAATGCATTGCCAAAATGCGATTTCGCACAGCTGTACCGCACTCTATTTGTTCCTATCCGAGAGCAGTGCTGCAACGGAGTAGCATGCGTAAACTTTAATGTTTCGATCTTGCCCTGTTGACGAACATTGGACACTCACATCGCCCTTTGTAGTGCAGATAGATGCAACCTCGCGCGTGGACAACTGTACCTTCATAGGTAACAGCGCAGCCACTGCCGGTGGTGCTATTTGTGCACAGGTGGGTTGGCGTGTGGAATTTTGAAAAAGAACAGAGACAAGGAAAGTGCGTGCGGTTTAGTACACGCTGCCCCTCAAAGGGACATTCTTTTTGCCAACCAAGTGATGTACATTCCGTTTCTGTTTCATTCGCAACTTCGTTCATGGGAAGTATGCAGGTGCCAGCATCAGAGACAGCACGCAATGATTTGCGTTGTAAGTTCAGCGCTATATACTAGTTTTAAAATAGTTCAAGCTTCTGCCCAATATTTTAGATGTTTTAAAACAGCGTGTGGCCACAGTCGGATCCGTGGATTCGTGCATGAGCGTCACAGGTACAGCAGGCGCGGTGCATGATCATTTAATCAATCAGGGTCGTCAGTTGTATTACCCGCATTGAAGAATTTCCGCCTCGGTGTAATACTTCCTCTGCCTAAAAAATGACCCATCAAACCATCTTTGGTCCATCGGAGTTGAGCCGTCTGGAACAGGGATTTTTTTCTTCGTACATGAATAATGTGTCTTGTTCATTTCTCTAGAATTCTTCGCCCACTTTTCGAAGCAATTTCAAGGGATGCGGCGCTTTACGTTCTCTTACCTGCCCGTCTGTGTCGGTCAGCTCCTTGCAGCGATTCCTGCCCGTCGTTTACCGTCCTGTCCATGAGATTCACGGGGTCGAAACTTGCTAACTTGACATTGTGGGAAATTAGGAGAATAGTCCACGGATGTCTGAGCGGCCATCATCCCCTGTAAAGTGCAGCGGCTTGTGTTTGCCATGTCATTCTAGCGAATTCAAACCATGAGGACAGCCAGAGCCAGTACCGCGAATATCAAATTTCTGGCGCCAATGGCCCTACTAGAATTCCGTGCACTTTTCAGTGGGCTTAAAATGAAACAAGCAGCAAATAGTCTAACAGCCGGCGAATGGGATGGATTGGACTTGGTATTATCCCATGTCCCTGTGAATTTAAGAACAGGCTAACGCTGATGAAACCACCTTGCTTTCAAAACACATGCAGCTTTAAATATATCTCCGCCTGACTCCTGCGTTTAAGAACCCGGGTCGCCACAAATGCAGGAACTAATTGCAATCCAGTCTTAGATCGACTAGTTGAGCTGGTGAAGGAAATGAAATATATGGATAATAGGCTGATGTTGTGCTTGCCTTATTCCATTGCGCATCTTACCGAAGAGCGTAGTAGACACCATGCAGCACTGAGTTGTTGTGTAATAGATTATAAACACAACAGGACCCGTTCGCCTTGCTCGCTTGCAATATTCCCAAGTCCCAGCTGGGGACAACTGCAGTTGTTAATTTGTGCCTCTAATGTGTGGGCATTTTCTGTTGTGATGTTCAGATAAATTCAACAGTTCAGGGAGACAGCTGCGTGTTCGTTTCGAACACTGCCATTTTTGGGGGAGCTCTCTACACACAGGTGAGAATTGGAAGACTTAAACCCGGATTTGGGCAATCGTTGGAAGCAAATCTTGTGTTGGTTGCATCATATGATGCAGGTAGCAGACTCGAGGAATCCTAGTCGAAGATGGCTACAAACAATTCGGTGACATGGAAAAACGCGCATTTTACACTGGTAGAAAACGGCATGTTTGCGATGCCAACTGCGATGCCATTTTGACACAAAACGATGCCATCACAGTGATTGCGATGGCATAAGCAGTGGCTGTGATGGCATCAATTTGTGTCAAAATGGCATCGCAAGTATGCTGTTTTCTACTAGTGTTAGCTGCCACTGCCTCCGTACATCTGTACCAGGCATGTGTATTGACAATGGTGTAGGATACTTCAGTTAGTTGAACAGTATTAGGCTTACGGAATTGATGTTGCTAAGCTTTCTCCAGCTATTCTCGTTGCATGTTTGAAACTGAATTCTACTTTCGCCACAGACATAGCTGAAGCCAACTGAAAGCTGCTGAATACATGGATACATATCACCAGCTCAAGAACTTTCTTTTGCTCTCCTGATTCTGAGAATTCCATCATTCCTCAAGATTCCTTACGATTCCACAGAGAAACAGCCTGTGGTTTGTAGCTGTGATAACTCGCCAAATTGTGGATGGCAGCCTACTATGCTTATTATTAAGGCCACAGAAATATTCTCCACCTTTCATATGGCAGAATACAAATGATACAAACAGCGCGCTTCTGTTCAAGCGATTTCAGTGCTATTCAAATACAGTACTTACGTACGTATGTAGGTTAGCTTCACGATCAGGTCACCGCATTCGGTATGTAGAAGCGTCACAATTTCAATACTGAGTTATTGTGCATGATGTGTAGAATTAATTAAGCATTAATTTTCACTGCGTGTAATTGATATATTCTGGTCCGCTTACATATTCATTCAGAATCACTGGCAGGCATTAAAGACAGTTGACAATATTGATACTATCTTGTGGTGGCGTGAATCGAGGAACATATCAATCAAGCTGGCATTTTATGTCATCAGATTTTAATTGTTTGGATAAATTTTAGTCATCACACTAGCGAATTTGAACATCGCAGTAGCAATGTAAGCCTTGCTGATTTTCACCTGGTGCGCTAAATTAGAAAAAGAACAAAAGGTAAAGTCGATTGTGAATTGGACTAGGCTGGCCAAAATATCAAAACATCCGATGATTAGATATGCAAAAGGGGAGCAACCCATTGATCTAAGCGTTTGCACTTGGGACAGTTGAATGTCACTACAATGATGACCAGCTGCGTGGCACTTCGGAACCAGGCCAAGGAAGGTGGAGCACTTTACGTCCATGTGAGTCCTTCGGATTCTCTATCCGCCGCATTGTCCAAAGGTGGTCAAAATTGTCTTTCAGTGAAGTCTGCCCGCAAATTGAAGAATTATCGAATTAATTCCGTATTGTGCAGCAGAAAAGAGAATGAATTATTGTGAATCACGCAGTGGAACAAAACTAAGTCATGCACTATCCGTCTATTTGAAGATGCCCAACAATGCCCACCACGAGGGTTACAGAGCGTGAGCGCTAAGATAACGCGTTTTCCCACTAAAATTGAAGAAGGGCAGGAAGGGCAGGAAGGGCCCAGAGTGGTCATGTTCAATGTCCGCAACTGGGCCCTTGCCACACATTGTGGCTTTGGCTCGCAGGGTGAAATATCCGGTAACATTCCAGAGAAACACACACTTTGGCAATTGATAGGAGATGCTTGATGGCGTTCAGGAACAGCCTCGGGTGGCCCGACTTTTGCAATTGCCATTCCATGAGATCTTGCTTTTGTCATGAACAAAATGCACCAAAGAAAGCGCACAAAGGGGAGCAATGGCAGCGGTTAGGTGTGCAAGCGAACGTATATTGCTGTGGCAAGCTCATGATCACAGCGGCAGATGGGCAATCGTGCGCAACTTGTATCGGCAGTAAGCAGCAGCCCAGCTGAGCTTGAAGTTGCATTAATAAGAACTTTACTTTCATTTTATTAATGGAAACTTTAATGGGCAAAGTCGGGCGTGCTGCGGAATGTGCAAGGGCAATGGGAGCGGGTAATTCTGCCGTGTTGATTAGGCAGGAAGGGCGATCGGCAGTGCCACGCCGCAGGAGGTGGGGCAATGCCTCAGGCCGAATTAGGAGTTTGGTATGCTGGGCGAAGATTTGGAGTAATGAACAACCAGCCCACAAAGACTTCTGTTGCATTGTGGCTGAGCGCCGTGCAGTGATCTCAAACACGGCTGCAGGGCATCCGAATAGCAGTTAACAATAAATGAGGAACGGGGGTAAGATAGCTTGAAAAGAGTGAGAAATAGGCAACACAAATTGATCCCTCCCACCTCGGTAAATGTATGTGAGGCTCTTTTCCATGCCTTGAAAACATGATCTAGAATTTGCGTTGCGAAATGGTGAGAACGGAACATAAGCAGCACAAAGTGTAGTAGAAAGCAGGTGGGGTGGGGTTGGGGGAAGGGCAGCTGAAATTAGAGTCCATTGAGCACTTAGCGCACTTAAAGCAGCATACTGCCTTCCTGTTGAAATTTCTGCATTTGCCAGAATGTTTGAAAAGACACCGGGGATGGCACAGCAGTTGCGTAGTAATCAGAGGAAGCAACGCTACCTGTCATGCATGTTCTGTTAATACGGATATTATACCCCATTGAGCATTCTCTCAAACTGAGTGGCTTTCCACTGATGTGAGGGAATGGTTGCTTCATTCAAACAATACATACGAATACTGTGTAGCCTTACCACTGGTAGAAAACGGCATGTTTGCGATGCCAACTGTGATGCCATTTTGACACAAAATGATGCCATCACAGTGATTGGGATGGCATAGAAAGTGGCTGTGTGGTCATCAATTTGTGTCAAAATGGCATCGCAAGCATGCTGTTTTCTACTAATGTACAGCCGTCAGAATTGAACTGACACATGAAGCGTGCACAGCAACGTGATCATAGTCATGTTAGTAGCCTGCCAGAGACGAAGTTCCAGAAACGCAGTTTATTCCAAATGGAGAGTCATTCGTGTTCCTTTACCATTGCAGCCGACAACGTCAAGAACGCTGATCGAAAGATGCACGTTTGAGTTGAATGCTGCTAGATTCGCTGGAGGAGCTCTCCTTGTTCTGGTGGGTGTGCGCAGCTGCACGGGCAGTCAAATGTCATCAACGCAGAAACATATCAAATGTATGATGGCGCACTTGCATGCGATCCGAGTGTGAAATTTCTTAAGTCTGTTCTGGGTCTTTGAAATCCAGTTGGTGAATTTGATATTCACTCAAGCAACGTACTGTAGTATATTCACGCAAAATGTAGTGCAAACCTGCAAGGATCATTCTGAAGCGTGCATGCAGTAGGTGTTTTTGATTTGGAGATTGCAGAGGCCTATTCGCGATTGCCGGCGAGAGCAGATTGCGTGCAAACCCAGTATGATGTGTTTTGTTTCCAAGTCGCAAGATTAATTGCAGTAAAAGAGGGAATGCCAAGCCTGAATGCAGTAGATCAGTTTGTGTCAGCGAGGTCAATTGATTGAGCTGTGATGAATGCAAACATGTGTTGGGATATGGAGCTTGAAAGTCTTCAATAGGAGCGGTTGTTTCTGCCCCTCTTGTCGCCCCTATAAACTCATGTAGCAGTGTTATTGACGCCGTCGCTTCGGCAAACAGTGATGCGGGCTTGCTAATCGTGCGACTGCGCTTGGCAGTCGCAAAGGCACTTGCATCGCTGTAGGGAGCGTCCAGTCTGGGAATACATGTATACAGTTACGGTCGTGCTCACGTGCTTCAGCAACACGGGTGGAATGTAGTACTGCTCACTGGCAAATGTGCTCACCGAAGTCACCCTGCCTTGCGCTCGTTGAAGACTTAAACTTGGCAAGCAAGGAAGGGGAGCGAAGAGTGCAGCTGCAAGGGTTGCGCAGCAAAATGCAAGGCAAAATGAAACAACTTTTAAAGGCTTAAACTTAAATTCTGGCCGCAGTGTTACAAGTGATTTAGTTTGTTTTTATTCATTGAGTTTAGATTGGCGATTGTCAAATTTTATGATGTGCAGCTGATGATGGCTATCAAATTTATTCTCAATTCGATCCTCGGCATCGAATCCATACTGTTTTGCTCCGCAACAACAAAGATTACGTAATTCTTATACGGTATACCCTTATGCGGTTGCGTTTTGAACGAGAGGATCCAAGTACCCCAAATGCAGGTTTTTTCGCATATTTTGCAATTGGCTGCTAGAGTTCGTGTTGCCTAAATGCTCATTTTGCGAGTTTGCAGTTTCGTGGCCTTGTGGCAGATAAGTTACAGTACTTGCTGCGATTCTGCTCTGTGACGAACACATGCCTATCATTCAGACATGCTGCACATTTGTACTACCTCCTCTACAACAGACTGTTCGGGTGTCTTGAATTGTAACATAGCAAAGGGGATCAGAAATGTGGTTGAAACAACTTCGACGCACCATGCACAAACGGAACCGCCGAAATCTCACAGGCTGTCACACATTACACTTTAGTCGACATACCTCAGGAAGGAAAATTGGGGCGCTTTTACTTCGCAAGGTTTATACGATGTCAAATCATTTTGAACGCATGAAAGCACGCCTTATATAGGACACTGTTTTGGTTCTGGCAGGGTTAACGTCAATTGGCGTTAGGGTGGTAGTGTGGGTGAGGGATGCAGCCATTGACGATGAGAGATTATGTAATGGCACTAAAATGGTTGGAAAATGCAGAAAAAAGCTGCTAATCAGCGGCAAATATCTTATAGCTTGTAGCAAAACTTCCCTCAAACGTTCAATCACCCAGGTATTTTCTAGAATGGATCAATTTTCGGGCTTTGGGGCTGCTCTCATCGCCTATCATCGCTTTTGGCATCCCAATTTCAAAATCACGGCAACCGCGACAATTTTGCCTGTTACTTCCCATAAACCTGTTTCGAAGTTGTATGGCATTGTTAGGTAATGTTACTGAGTAATCCTGCCATCGAAGTAAGGATTGACGCGAAAGGAATGGGTTTGGGGGTGGGGGTGGGAGACTTGTTGCAAAAGAGAAAAGAAACAAGGCATATAAAGGCCCCCCCTTCTAGGCAAATGTAGGTGAGACTCTTTTTTATACTGTGAAAAATGACATAGATCCTCCGATGCAAAGGTGAGCACACAGCGCAAGCAAGCTGGTGGAGGTGAGGGGTGGGTGGGTGGGTGGGTGGGCGGGGCTCAGGTTAACGTCAATTTGACGTTAAGCGTGCCAAAATCAAAATAGTGTCTTTCTTACTCATGTCTAATGCATCTATGGAAATCCCAAACCAAGTCAGTAGTCTTGGCCTTGCCTTGTCATCATTTTCCACCGATGTTTTCATACCTGTGTTTCTTCTGCTGCTTCCTCCTGCAGACTCCGTTTGATGCCGGCTCCTCATCTTCTGTTGAGATACTCCAGACAAATTTCAACCGAAATTTCGTTCCGATACTACTAGGCCGGGGATCTACCTGGGGAGGAGCAATATTCTTTGGATCAGAAGTTGCGTTCAGCATGGACAGATTTGTTCCCCAGTTTGATCAGAACTTAGGACCACCAACAGGAAACGAACAGGGCTCCGGTTCTGAAGTAGTAAGCCCACTGGGTGGAGATTTACCCCTCAGGCCCAATGGGAAGCTCATTTGCAGTTTGGCAGACACGACATTTTCTGGGAACAGTGCAGAAAACGGAGGTGGCGTTGCATGCTCACGCGTTAATATCCTATCTCTCGATTCTGTCATATTCACCCAGAATAAGGGCGCAAGTGGTGGTGGACTGTACATAGACTCGGATGGGGACCCAGAACCGCAGAGATTTCTCTTCCCTGTCCATTACGTCTATGGAAGTAACGTTGCGTTCAGCGGCAATTCCGCCTTTCGCAGTGGAGGAGCCATTTTTCTGCGCGTGAGCGCAACGGCTGCAAGCTTAAGCAGACTCGGAATTTCGCCAATCGGTGTGTCAATCACCAATGCAAATGGCACGAACAACAACGAGGACGACGTGTTCCTTGAGGACAGCACATTTAGCTCGAACGGAGATGCGGCCACTGGCGGGGCTTGGCATGTGGAGAGGGGGAGAGCAGGGTGCAGAAACTGTGACTTTGAGGGCAACAATGCTACTAAAGGGGGTGGCGCCGTCTCCTTGACTGTAAAGTCCACATTTCATGGGCGAAATGTGACGTTCAGCAACAATAGTGCCAATAGTGGCGGCGCTTTGATGGCTGACGACGCAGTAGTGGACCTCGTGGATGCACGATTTCTGAGTAACACAGCCAAGGACCTTGGCGGCGCAGTGCATGCTACCTCACCGCAGGATACGCTCGTAGCTTTTGGGTTATTGGCACGCATACAGTCATCTTTGTTTGCTGGAAACAGCGCCAGAGTTGGAGGTGCGCACTCGGATCATCAATTGAAGGACAATTTGAAATCCAATGTGTTTTCTTCTGCGACGCATCAGAAAACGGACACTGATGAATGCCAGCTATGCGAACTGGCAAAGTTCGCAAATGGTGATGTGCCAATTTCCGAGCTAAAATAACACCATGGCCAGAGCCTCCATTTAGTTGTCTTGTTAGAGTAAGCTCTGAGGATCTGAGTTCGTTGCCAGAGTTCACACGAATATCAATTTCAATAGATGGTCTGCACTTGGGCTCAATTATGTCTTGCTGTTCTCTGTTTGTTTTCTGTCACTCATGAGGGGCATCTGTAGAGTCATAAACCAATTCAATTTGAGCAAGAGTATCCCAAAATTGTAAGCTTATCTCAATAGCCATTTCATATGTTCTTTTTGTTTCAAAAAGTGTTCATATGATGTCCAAACATTTTAATCTTAAATTCTTGGAATTCTGTTGCTTTTGCAAATTTCAGCAACACAGGCCGCTCAATCATCTTTGCTACGATGTGTGACCTTACAAACTGTTCCTAATCATCAAATTGCATGGGAGCGGCTACAAATTTGTCTATGGGGCACCAACTTCTTTGGCGATTGCCATTCAGGTGGACTGTATTTCTTCATTGACATCGATCTGGAAGGCGAAGGTCAGACAGAAGACAATTTCATGGTCATTGCGAGCAGCAATTTTACAGACAACAAGGCGAATGACACCGGAGGTGCCTTGTTCACCAATGCACCTGATTCTTTAGATGTTCTTTGCAACTCTGACTTTGTTACAGAAATATCGGAAGGAAATCCAGACCGAGGACTGAGACCTACCGTGGTCAGGGCAAACCGACAGCCATCAAGAAGTGTCAACAATCGTACTTCCCTGTGCAAAGAGACGTGGCTGGGTAACGAAGCAGCGAGAGCGGATGGCAGAGACTTGGTGGCCACTGCAGCAATATTTGTGGAAGCATGCAGAGAGGCTTCTGAATCCTGTCCGTCTGGTGATGAAGGACTTCACATTGCCAACCACACCAGTGGCCTTGAATTGGAGCCCATCACTGTGGAGTTGATCGAAGCATCGGGGAGCCCGGCGTTTGGCCAGCCACCCATGCTTCTGCGGATCTCAAGTGATGGAGGGGATGCCGTTCTAAGGGGCAACACGCTCAGGGATGTTGAGCCAACGATGAATATAACAAACATTCGACTGCAGGCCAGAGTGAACAAAACACACAGGCTTACCCTGTCATTCGAGCCCGGGCTCTTGCCCAACGTCAGCGTCAGTGTGGATGTACGGCGCTGCCTTGCAGGAGAGATCCCCATCGATGGTGGTGAGAGATGCGGGGAGTGTCCTGATGGGCAGTACAGTTTTGATCCATCGGAAGATTGCATGCTGTGTCCAGACAGGGCAGTGTGTAGTCCATCCACCATCACCCCCGAGGAAAGCTATTGGCACTCGACTTCAAAGTCGACCCAAGTGCATCCTTGCATTGTCCAGAAAGCTTGCAGAGACGAAAAGCGGCAGAGCGTTCTTCAAGAACGAGCAAGAGAGGTCCACTCCAATGGAGCCCTGTTGGACTACGAAGACAATGGACTATATCCGCTGTGCTTTCAGGTGAGGCGCAGGTGCGTCAAAAATGCATTTTCTGCATTTAGTGGATAAGTAAATCAATAGATGAATATAATAATGTTCATGCTGGGTTATGTGCTACTAGCGTATATTAACCTAGTGGATTAATATGTGGAAATTTATATGCAACATCTGTGTCTTTGTTAGCCCCTCGACAGATTTGAAGGTGCAAATTGTTCAACGCCAAATCAATTGGTCGCTGGCTGCGAATATTTCATTGAATTTGGGCGTTTTTTGTGGAGAGGTGGTTCCGACTCCACAAGCAATATCCGGTACTGAAAATCCCGGTGTAGGGAATTTCCCTTGTCCTCAGTTGTTTCGACATATCGTGTGATCAAGAAAACAAGCCCATTACTATTGATACCTGTGTAAACTACTTCCAGCAAAGGTCAGACAGATATCGCTGATTTTTTTGTGTGCCCAGCTATGGCAGAAGAGTGTAGATGGAGCATGGTTTACCACTATACTTACAGTGCATCTTCATGTGACCCAGGGACATGCAGGAATACTATGTGGTGCGTGCGACAAAGACCACGGAAAAGTCAGATCTGGAGAATGCATTGAATGCACCTCCGAGACATGGAGCATATCAGCGACCATTGGAATAGCCATTTGGAAACTTTTGGAGTCAGCAGTGGTCATCGCCAGCGCTCGACCCAAAGAAAATGACGGCAGTCATAAGGGAGCTCCAAGGACAAGGTCCAAATCAGGTAGTGCTCATAAGGCTTCAAGATCGAGCAGCAATGTTGGCGATACTGGGTCGACGATAAATGATGGCCTGATGCAGGAGTTACCCATGCTTTTAGGTGCCCAAGTGGAGTCGGCGCACATGGATGATTCTGAGGAAAGAATCGGGAGCACGAGGAGCCATGTACCTGATATAATGAAGGTGAGGCTCTCGACACTGATGCATGTCCTTGTGTGGACTGTGTCTCTTATACAATCCGTCACCCGAGCAACGTGCTTATGCTGTAGATAGCTGAAAAATGCATGTCCACTACGGCGTTTCATGGGAAATTCACTGATGTATATCACTAGGGAAAAGGGCAAATAACATTGCCTCAAACGTGTACAGAGTTTACGGTTTTTGTGTTCTCAGCGTGCACGACGTTGATGAAATGCATTTCATTTGTGCTCGCGAAAAACGTTATTTGGTCCTTTCTTGCTAGTGCCTTGAGTTGTACTGCAGACTGTTTTGAAACAATGCCCTTTACTATGGAGTTGGCTTGACTAAATTTTGTTGTTTGCTCTGCATCAGACATCTAATTCACCAGATGACGACACCCCAGAATCAGAACAAAATGTAGACAACAATCTCAACGATAGAACGCTGCTGCACTTTGCACCAGTTCGTAGCAAATGACATTGAGGTCCGTTTGTAATTCTTGCACCTGCAAAGAAATGTTTTTAAGCACAAAATAGGCAAATGCATTGAGCGAGATCAAGGCTGATGCTTGCCTCAACGAGAATGGCAGCCGCACGTAGTTGTGCTTAGAAAATTGGTTCCAACACTACTATATATGCATATCGGGTCATCAAAGATGCCTCAAATGCAGAGCCTATAGCTGCAGTGTTGGTTTTCCAACAAAAAATTGATTAAATAGCTACAGGGATTTCTCGAGGCGAATTGTCTCGCCTCTTGTCCTCACAGCCAAGGTAAATACCAGAAACACAATGCAACTTGTTTTGCTATTTCCAGGTGATTCTCAATTTTCTGCAAGTGACAGGAGTTGCCGTTTTCATCAGCGCTGATTGGAGCGCCTTCGTGCTGTGGATGTTGGTGGCTTCAGGTAAGGCATACATTAGCGGCAAGGAAGGGGAGCTGGTATCACTGGCAGATGGACAAGCAGGAATATTGCTCCGAACAAACAGCACGGCGAAAAAATATTCGGGTTCTTAAGGGAAATTGTTCGGCTCTTGCTCTTGTGTATCTGTTGCCCATTAGCTCATGAACTCATTGCCACATATGTTGGATGTGGGAGCAAATCAGTGTTAATCACTTCGTTCTGGCTAAACAATCTCCTGCAGGATGCGGTCATCCTACCACATGGCAGGTTCAACTCATTCCACAAGCAATGGAAAGATATCTGGATGCAAATACCCTAAGTAATGTCGATTTTCAGGTGACTGACTGCAGTACTGTTTTTTTATGTCTGGGTAACGCAGTGGTCAAGCAAAACTGACGTGGATATAATAGGTGGAATATGCATTTTGGGGCACATTTGGATTGATCCCACCTTCGCCTTTTCAACACTAACTAGTAGCATGATACACACAAGAAAAAGATCACCTGAAGACACAAGACCAGGGTTGCAGTGACGGGAAGGGTCGATGAATGGAAGTTTGAAAGTATGGCAGCGGTTGCGGGTCTGGAAGATTTCAACTGATACATTTTGTGGACCTTTTGGAAGCCCAAAAGAATCCATGAAAAAACGGGAAACAATGCTTTGAAACAAGCCATGGCTCTCCGACACTGACACGCAGCGCTTGGGGGTCTTATCAGCTTTGGCTGAATTTGCGGCCATTGCGAGGTTCCGTGCGTTGCTCCCCATAAACACTCTTTAAAGCGCCAGTATGTCGTTGATCGTATCCAGACCGACACAGTGAGCTCCTTTACTCAACCCGTACTAACAGGAAAGTTCAAGCGCAAGCGTTTCCCGTAGATGTCGCATGAACGTTGCTGCAGACAATTCCCATCTTTTGTTGAATTTTCTAAAGAAATGAACTTTCTGCTTATCAATCCGCCAGAACGCGTGCTTCATGCATGTATATGACTAACTAACTACCTTACTAACTAAATTTCAGTCGTGATGATGCAAAGCTATCCCAATTGTCCTTGGTCCGACCTTCTGACGACCATTCAATTTTATTTTTCTATTTAACCACCGTTTGAAATGCAGATACACTGGCTTCGGGAAGCGAGGGATTCTTCTCTTTGGAGTGCGCGCTGCCGCTCGGTGGATCCGTGAACAGATCCGTTTCCAGCACAATTCTCAAGCTTCTATTCCCCTTCGCCGCCATTCTCTTCTTCATGTCGCTGTTCTCCATCAAGGCGTGGTGGAAAACTCAAAGCAGGGAACACGTGCGGCGGAACTGGAGTGTCTCAGCTATGGCGGTGCTCTACGTGTCATACATACAGATGGCTCGAAATGTGGTGAAGATTTTGGATTGCACAGATGCGGACAGAGGCGAAATAGGTGCCCCAGAGCACGCGGTCGCGCTTGCAAAATACTGGACAGAAGACACTGACGTGGAATGCTTCGAGGGCAGTCACCTGGGAATCTTCCTGGGTTTGGCAGTACCACTTCTGTTCTTCGTCATAGCTGGAATGCCCCTGTTCCTTTTTCTGCTTGCAAAATGGAGACAGGGAGGAGGCAGCGGCGAGGGCAAGCTCCTGGAGTCATACGATTTCCTCACGAAGTCATACAAGGAAAAGTTCCAATACTGGGAGGTATTCGTGCTGCTTCGAAAGGCGAGCCTGGCGGTCATCACAGTGTTCAGCTACTCGCTTGGACCCAATTTGCAGGTGACTCTGGCACTCGTTGTCATGTTCATCTCCATCTCTGGGCAACTACTCGTCATGCCGTTTGTGACCGACAAGTTGAACTGGATGGAGACGGCATCCCTCGTAGGTTCATCAGTTGCATTCTTCGCTGGACTCGTATTCAATGACCCCAACACCTCAGATGGAGGAGCAATTGCTGTTTCCGTCTGTTTGATACTTTCTTTTGTGGGCGTTCTCGCATATTTACTGTCTGAGCTGATAAGGGAGCTGTGGAAGCTGCTGGTGAAAGCAGTTGATCGGATTGTGGAGAAGGACCGCATCGCAGTCAGTAGCAGTGATAGCACGATGAAGAAGCTCACTTTGGTTGTCTCGTTCAAGCTGCAGGCTGCCTTTAAGCAGATATCTGGATTGCCAGCATGACTGCGATGCGGCATCATATGGTGAAACTGGCATGCATGGCACTTCGTGATCAGTTCTGGATCCACATTTGAATTTCTGAGTAACGATATGGATTGTGGCGATGTATTTGGTCAATATGGGCCTGTAAAACAGAGCGATGATGAAAGATTGGAATCTACAAGGTGGCAGCTCTGGTGTTAAGCTGTTCTCAGTATTTGCTTGCTGACTTTTCGTAGACAAAGGCTACATCACCAAATTTTGCCGAGCGGATTGCCGTTGTAAGTTTTGCTTGTCGAATTGTCCCGTTGATCCAGTAGAATGTTCGATTTAAAAGCAGATTAAAGCATATTTTCGTGATGATTTCTCATATACAGCCATGTGTGGGTTACTGTGTAGTCTTAAAACTGCATTGCAGAGGGGCGACCGTGACTGTAGCCTCGCCACCTGTGGTCGCCCATCCGTAACGACAGTTCTGCATTTTTTCTTGCCCATCGTGAAACCCCAGATGCGCCGGTCACCCTGCATGAGTCCCACATGACAACCCTCGGACTGCAAAGTTAACATGAATGCCCAGAAAAATCGATCCCAGGAGCGATCCTAATTCGAGTTATGTTGTCGGGCAAACAGCATAGAAATTCGATCGATTTTGGAAAATGGGCGACACAAGAACTACCGGGTAAGCGCTCATTCCGCACGCCTGAAGTACCCATGGCAGTGCAACAGACACGTGCCTCGCTTGTGAATTGAACACTCTTGTTACATGCCTTTGCCATCAATGGCAGCTTCCATCCCAACTTCTGTGACTGCCACACATGTATGCGTCCTTGCTATGCCTGAACGTGGCACCTGGGAATCGGCGGCGACGACTGGGGCGCCACCCTAGGATCCACTGACATGACACTGTATGGCAAACTCAAGGGCGTTTTCTGCTGAACACCATTCGGCGTTTTCTATTTGCTGAGGCTGCAAAAGGTATGGTATTGCTGAACAGTATGTTCCAACGATATCGCGCCATTGGTGTTATAGTGCGCTCAGCTTTGTTGTGCTGCTGTATCCACTGTTTATCTTAGAGGCCTCTCCAACATGCCTCTAAACGAAGATGAGCCAGGAAAACCCATGGCGCGTTCGATGCAATTATTGCTGGGGCGAGTCGCATTCAAGGCAAGCAAAACTTGCAGTCGAGCATCTTTGCCTAGGGAGATTCCTGTGTTACTTGATTAAGACTGGGCAAGATTGAGCCAAAAACATCGCAATGTGGAGCCGGTATTGTATATTTCTCGGATTGAGACCATAGTATACAATCTACAACAAGACCTTCTGCAATCAATCTGAATTTTGACAAGCTAATCCAATTGGTGAAAAGGAGAACATCGCTTGTCTAGTGCGAGCTGCGGGTGTAAAGACATAAATCACAGAGTCGATCTACCAGACATGAGCAAGTTGCAGAAGGTACAACAACCGCCTGCGCAAGCACTCGGGAGCCAACCAACCATATTCTGCAAACTCACTGTTGAAATTGCCATCCACGTCCCCTATTTGTCATCTCCATTTTGCCAAAATGGAGAGCAACAGCCCGCTACAAACCCCTCAGGGAAGGACGCATGGAAGAAGCTGAAATTTTACAACATTAGAAGCAAATTCGTCTCATTCCTTGGTGTCCTTTCAGGGACATCTAAGGAGAGAGCATGAGACAACCGAGTGCGGTGGTGATCTAAAGCTGAAGAGTGAGGCGTGGAATTCGTGTTGTCGGTTAAACGTGCACACCATCCGTGCCGCACCGTATCACAGTGTGGTATTGAAGTACGCCGCGCAAGTGCTGCATGAAGATGTCCAGGTGTGTAAAAACTGTCAATTTTCCAATGCACTTCAGACCCATGCCGCACACTACACGACCTCCACCAAACACCAGGCTTGTCAAATGAAGCAACTTCCGTAGTGCTTCATATTCGTCCAGGAAGACAGCACCATAGCCCCCCAGATTCAAGTTTTGCACGTTGACAAAATGTGTGCAATTGCGTCTCTGATGAAGGTTTGCCGGGCATGTCTGTGCAGGGGCTCAGGAATGTTGTAACTCCAGTTGCCCACCTCCACCAATATCTTTTCACCAGTCGACACGCCTTCATCACATCGCCATTGCAACTGCGTCTGTTGCCAACAACCATGCTTTCATTCCCACCATGGGCTCTGCCATTTTTCCCCTTTCCAAGGAACATTTCATGGCATCCAGCATACTGCAAGGCAGGTGTCCCCAATCAGAAATTGGGCCGTCTTCTTCCTTTAATCGGCACAAAGCATTCGCTACCGCATGTCCCTAATGCCCCAACACATACGCGATGATAATTGAAACAATTGGGGGGAATCAACAATTTCTCATTAGCGCCTTTCATCGCATTTGTTCTTGGATTCATGCTGCATTTGTTCTAGAGTAGAATAACTTGAGGGAGCTGTTGGAGTGCGATGAGCAACGAACTTTAAAACACAACTTCACCCAACTACCTCCTTTTAGCAAGTGCAACGAATGGATCTCAGCAGGGTAACCATTTTTGGGCACCAGCGGAGGGGGTGCCAACAACCAAATGGTGGCCATGCTCCATGTATGTCTTCAATCGTGTGCAACAACAGCAATGGCAACAGCTTCAACAGCATGCAGTGCAAACGCTCCTACTCTAGCAATTCTTACCATGGTGTATTCAACTCTTCCGCATCAAAAATTTTGCTGTTATGCTTTTTGCTCCACATTGATTTTTAAGGCGTCGTGTTTTATTTTTTTAAGTTTCTCTGCGCTAAAATACTTAAAAAGTGCTATGCATTTTCTCCGTCCAACGTTAGTTGTCGTCTATTTGAAAGGCTCCTGTCCGTGCGTGAGGCATGGCAAAGTCGTTGCTGCCCTTTCAACGAAGCATGACATCCATCGCATGGAAGAGCGCTTGCCAAACATGCTCAGGCATGCTTGGATCTTGATCATAGAAGGCCGTTGTCACAGCGTCAGCGATGTGCTGGATATCCCCACCCTCCTTGATCTCTGATGCACGGCCCTGCAATAAGCGAAAAACCCAAGGTTCAAATAGTTGAAGTCCAGGATCTGGGTTGTAGCCTTCCTTGGAGCATTCGGCCTCGATTGGTGTCTGAATCGAGGATTTGTTGTGCAGACAACAACATGCGTTTAAAAGTTCTTGCAAGCCTTTCTAATAGCAGGGAGCACTCTTTCCACCATAAGATCCCTCCACGCATCCCCATCAACTGAAACCAACTTCAATTCTGTCTCATCCGCATCTTGATTCTTGCTGTATCGAACAGCGACACCCTCCTTGACAAAGGGCCATATTCTAACGAGCTCACTAAACTGGGAGTTGTTTGGTCGCTTATCTGGCAGCCCAACGGCAGCCAAAAACACAACTTTCTGTATGAAATTTACGATCTGTGCTTTTGGAGCACCCACACGCCCACCTTCCGGCAGCACCCAAAACTTTTGCGCATCTTTCATCACATAGAACCACTTCTCATCAATGTCGATCGTGTTCGCGAAATCCACAAATCGCCACTTGCGCTCAACTTTGCGCGTATGCTCTACAATTCATCGTAGCCTCGCTACTCTCTGCTATTGAGAGAGACAAGGTTTTATCCATTGAGTGGTTCTTCTCGCACCCAAGCCTTTCAGATTCCAAAAAATTGCCAATTTTGGCAATCCTGTCCTCAAAGCCATTGATCACATCGTCCAACGCCTAGATGGGCTGATGCTCAACACCTTCTCTCGCACTCCTCACAGCTCTTGACAAGCCTCCTGCAGTTGCCCCCATGGCAGCGATGGGGTTCCAAAAAACCCCTGGCCCAGAAATCTGGGTCCGGAATGCACTTCCAATCCGTTGGATCGTTCTGTCATCGCAGCCGTACGCCATAGCGAGCTCGTCGATTAGGCCCTTCGGCGCCCGTTTTCTACAGCCCTGCCTCTTCACAAGCATCTCCCCGACCTTCAGACTGAGCGGCGTGGCCAGTTCTTCATAGACGGCCTTGCTTCGCCACCGCAAATGCAGGCTCCTCACCATCGCAAAAAACGGGCTGTTCTGGCCGCAATGCACCAAAACGACCATTTTCTGGCCAAAGGAACCCTGCTACAAACTACTGCCAAATCCTCAACACCTAATGAATTGACTTGACAGTATACTCTGAAAACATAAACACACCTTTGGTAAAATTTCTCTACAAACTGATGCTAGTACGATGGAGAAATAATGCCTCGAAATCATAGACGATAATTAACCTTGGATGGAGGAAGTATGTATCTTTTCTTCTGCAAAAAATTCCAGTAATTATGGTATTATGCAGAAGGGTTGCATGCCCTTGAAGTACTGCCGTACCAGCAGTGGGTTGTGCATGGTGCAAATTTGATTCTGGGGCCCAAGCAGACAATTTCATGGGTGCATTACGTGTACACATGATACACACTTGATGGGGGTGGAAGGTGGCTCGCTGCCAGCCATGGGCACCCATGATGAGGATTGTGGCTTACTCCTAGTAGGCACCACGGGTGTCTTGCCAACACGAGCGTTCCCATCACTAACGACAAATTGGCCAAATAACAATTTTCGCAAACATATGTACATGCATCTCATCAGTGTACTGCATGCTAAAAACACGAAAATAACCCAAACCCGTAAATTTTCTACACATTTCGACACATCTTATTTGGCCCTTTTTGCCCTAGTGGGCCCTTCTGCAGCTTTATGAGCTTGTGATATTCAGCGTTATTCCTTCCATCCCAGCATTTTAGCCATTTTGGCATGTTTGGCCTATATCCCACCCCACCCTACCCTACTTACCACCACCCACCCTCACTAGAGTCCCAATCTCTGGGGATGTCCCCGGATTTCCCGGGGACGGGGTGGGGGGACGTCACCGACCTGGGGTGGGGACGTCGCCACGTAGAGGGCGGTTTCCATCCCCATAGTCCCCATCACTGGGCGTCGCCAGACGTCCCCGAATTCTGTCCCTGCCTGGCAGAGGCCTCACGTCCCAGCATCCCCAGGACCCGACGTCGCCGGGCGTCGCCGAATTTTGTGGCTCGGTGGCCACCAGGGAAGCGTCCCCGCGTCCCCGCGTCCCCGCGTCCCCGCGTCCCCGCGTCCCCGCGTCCCCGCGTCCCCGCGTCCCCGCGTCCCCACGGGGGTACGGGCCTCAAGGGCTGCCCAGGGGGGTAAGGAGATGCGCGTCCCCGCATCCCCACGTCCCCGCGTCCCCACAGGGGTACGGGCCTCAAGGGATCCCCAGGGGGGGCGGGGGGCCGCGCCTCCCCGTATCCGCGCGTCCCCACGGGCCTACGGGCCTCAAGGGATCCTCAGGGGGGCCGGGGGGACGCACGTCTCCTCATCCCCGCGTCCCCGCGTCCCCACAGGTGTACGGGCCTCAAGGGCTCTCCGGGGGGGTGGGGAGGGGGGCGCGCGTCCCCGCATCCCCGCGTCCCCGCGTCCCCATTGTACCATAGGGGTCAAGTGTGGTCTCTCTCAATACACATGCTTGTCTTGAGTTAAGCATACCCGTCATTGCGCAAAAGGCCGATGGGATAGAAATTGGATGCTTATTCGAAGAAAACTCTGCGGAAAATGCTGCAGGCGCTATTGCAATACTGGTAAGGGCGTGCCTCCTACCTCCACCCCGCCCGTCCATCTTTGTTGTTGTTTTTAGCGCTACGTGTCCTATTTGTTTCGGTATCTGGCCTTCACGTAACCTGAGAATTGCTGATGTCACTGGAACAGAGGGGTTCTGCGATGAATGCTACAGGCTGCGCATTTGTCGCCAGCAGAGCCATTGACGGAGGTGCTATTTTTGCGGAGGTGAGGCATGGCGAACGTGGTGGTCCATGTCATGTGGGTGTCCTGCATTGCCTATCGAAGTTAGATTGCCGTGTATTTCCTTCTGCAATCGAACCAAGCACCATGTTACAAACTGGTCGAAATTCCAACTGGCACATGGCTTGAAGAAGGGATCAACAAAACTTTCATATAAATTGGCATTCACCTGCTGCATTTGTAATTCTGAAATTGAGCTTGTATGCGCATTTGGGGCCATGACGCGATGATATGGAGGCTTTGCGGCAGTACCACAATAGGAAAACTGCTTGGTGGTTTATGGTTCATTGCTGCGGAATCATATCTGGCCAGGGAATCGTGTTCCTTTCCACCGGAGTGCACAGATTCGATCAAAAAGATTGAGTTGTAAGTAAAAGGAATGAAGATGTTGATACATCTGGTGATAAGTTCGATCCGTTCATTGCGCACATCAATTGTCTGAAAATTTTGTCCTAAATGTATGGATGAGACAAGGGAGATTTGCTGCAATTGTATGTATTAAGTGACTGCATTGCTTTGACCGGCCAGATCGATGCAGTTCTGTTGATTAAAACATGCGTATTCAAGGGCAACAGTGCAAGCAAAGTTGGAGGCGCCATCGATGGAGTGGTGAGTCCATGGATGCAGGCTGGAGGCAACATGGTTGAAGCAAAATCGTGATCCCCAGTCAAATAGCGACTGACAAGAGCAGATTCTCTGGCATTGAGATTTGGTCAAATTGAATTGAATGAAATGAAACAAGTGAGGTTGCCCATACGCAAAAATATTCCCATATTTTTGGCCCTGTTCTGTATATCGAACAAGACATGCGTGCTATGTACCTGATATGAATATCCAGGATATCATCTTATCGTGGAGCAGACATACTATATAATATACTTGTTTATTTGGAGGGCAAAAAGCAACCCCGGAGTACCAGTCTGTTGTGCATATTGACCGCCCACATGATATGTTTACGTGTCCTGACATTTTCTGCGCTGCCTTGTTTGTCTTGCTGGTGAATGCAATGTGCTACACTTTAAGTGAAGAAATGCTCGAGAGTGCTCAGTAGGAATTGCCTATAATGTGCTGAATCAATAATTGTGTTGAAACGAGCTTCCAAACTTTCTCTTGATAAATGCAAAGATAATATTGGAATACGATGGTAGCTTATCGAGAGCTTTGCCTCCCACCTTGGCTCTTGGATGTTTAACAGCAGAGAATCGGCAGTCGTCAATATTATTGACGATTGCCGCCAGAAAAGCATATCGCATACCCGCCACCTACCCCAGCATAGGTCATTGATAGCTAAAAGTCATATTTTCATATTTGACTTCGTTGACAGTGTTTTCAGGCCCTGGCGCTTCAAAGCACGTTTGCTCCAGTACCGCAAACCACTGTGATTATTGTACGATAATTCTCAAAATCTCGAAGCTCAGATGTCTACAAATTTTAGGCTCCAATGGAGCAGTCCGAATATTGACTATGCGCCACTATTCATGGTTTCGCCATGTCCCAGGATATGGGCGCTCATATCCTGAATATGAATATCCGGGATATGGCACCCATATAGTACTCGCTATCCTGGATATGTGGCCTCCCCATAATCTATTCCATATCCATTATACATATCCATTATATGAGACATTTTGCCGATGACATAAACGCTCGCCCAAGATGTGCCAGTCATCGAGGCCCAGTGAGGCTATGTCTTCGGCATTTAAAGACCTCAGAAAATGCTGTTGCAATATAATATATCAAGGGCACCAAACTCCTTCGATGCCGGCCAGTTTTTGTAAATTTGAAGTGTTTGACGTTGAGTACCGAAGCATCAAGAGTATATCTTCCCGCTATTGTCAAAATGAGAGTTTTTGCTAATGTGCCAACAACCCCGACGGCAACCCCCACCCACCCCACCCACCGCATCCACCCCACCCACCCCACCCTTCTGCCATTTCTTGCGGAATTCTGCCGATACCCTCAAGGAAGTTCCCTGCCTGCCTGCATCGACGGCAAGGTCAACCCTCCCGGCTGGCGTCGGTGGAGGTTGGGTGACCTTCTCATTATGGTGCAGAGCAACGAAATAACTTAGTCAAGTTGATGCAGGAGGGTGTTAAGATTTAGGCTATCGAACCTTGTACTTTCCTTACAAAAGCTGCGTGTGCTTGCTTTTCCGTTCTTGTTGAGAGCTCCTACCTATTGAGAACGTTTGTCCATATCCATAAGAGTATATTGTAGTATGTACTTGAAGTTTCTGCCTTACCGGTCTCCTTCACCCCCCCCACCCCACCCCACCCCTCCCCCTGGTTCCCACACGACAAGAAATTACACTCACAAACATACTGGTGTTCATCACCTCATTAATACAATACCCGATTGGTGACCCACTTGAAATGTGCCCTCGCTTCGCATGGTAATTAATGCCACCTCGATGGTGACTCAACCCTGAGTCAGTTCCCTTTTCCTCATACTCAGCTCCATCTCCATCCCACAACTAACCAAAACACACTCTATTAGGGTGGGCCGGGTGGGTGCAAAACAAGATAAAGTGGGTGCCAAGGGTCGCGCCCTAATAGCCGTTCCCACTTGCCGCCAAACTTCCCGCCAAATCCAAGGGCCAGATTGACCGGTCCCCTTGTCTACGCCCAAGTTACAAGGATCACCCCCTTGCCCCTTGGATCTGGCGGTGAGAACTGAACCTGGGTACTACTAGGGAAAAAGGGGCTGAAAACAAGTGCTCAAACGTGTGCAAAGTTTACGGGTTTGTGTTGTTTTTGTGTTCTCAGCATGCAGAGCTTTGATGAAATGTTTTATGTGTGTTCGCAAAAGTGTTATTTGGTCCTTTTTTCCTAGTGTACAGGGGTGACAGAAACCGGCGTTTGATGGTTCTGAAACGGTCCCGATGGTCCTTGAAAAGGCAGCCCGGCCCAGCATGGCTGGTGCACCTACTCAACATCGTCTTTGACAGAAATTGTTAGTCATATATGTGCAAGAGCACCAAAGCGAATTTCCAACATGCAGTGGACCAAAGAACTACAATGAAGGGAATTAGCTACAGTCGTTGTGGATCAGCGTCCGTGTATTTCCAACACGCTTCATGTGATACTCGAGAAGCAGCGGGAAATGTTATACTGTGCGATTTTGTGGCTCATACTTTGCCCTCCCTCGTGGCCACAAGCTGCGCTCCGCCCCTCTCCCCGCTAGCTTCCCGGCGGCCGCCAAGCACCCCATGCGGAGCGAGAAGTGCACGAGCGCCCAAACCACCGCGTGCAAAATTAGCAGGCTCGGCAAGGAGACGGCAAGCACGTGGGGGGCGGGGGCACTGTCTGCGCGCTGAGTTGTTTGCTCTGCCACATTGGCGGGCGCCCAGCACATGAGTTAAGAACGAGTTCTGTACTCAAATAACTCGGAGGGAGGTCGGGTTCCTGATTTGGGTCTCCGCTTGCTCTGCAATGCCTAAATCCGCCATATAGTTCAGAGCAGATGTCAGCGCATCCATAGCAACTCATATTGGGAAAGTATTCAGTTTCTGGGAATTCGTTCTGCCAGGCTGTACTGAGTAGCATCATCACAAACGTCGATTCTGGAACCCATTTGAAACAACGCTTCAGACTGTGGATATGATTGGTGAAGTCTTTTCCAGTATCACTGGTGATGCAAAATGCCTTCGACCATTGTGATTCTCCACGAGCCTGGCTCAAAATCCCAACCTCCTTGGGCGTTATCCGATTTTCAGACATGTCTGGGTTTTGTCATTGGACATTGGAGCGTCTGGGAAATATCCTTCCGATGCCACCAAAGCATTATTCCTGCTGATGGCCCAACAGCATCAACAGCCCCAAACAGCACGCCGCATTACCTGCCACCCTCGCCAGGGGCCGATGCACCCTATCCACGTTGTCAGAAACTGGGCCAATTCTCGAGCTCGGTGTAACTGTCAGTATTTTTTGCGTACCAAAATCGTGTTTGCCCATCATAAGCTCCACACATACCGTTATAATGAGTCTCTCTATCTCAGCGATGGGGCTTAGTAGATGCAGATATAACATATGTACCCGGTACCAGTGTCCACCCATTATTAGTATCCACCCTCCTCTTTGGGGTTCGAAACCACGTTAGTATCCATGATCCGGTGTTAGTATGCAACCCCCAAACTCAGCAGCGACGAATGAAGGCGCAGATGGTGGCAAAGGTTGTTGGCAGCTAGTGTTGAGCCACGTTGCCCAGTCTGGGCCAAATCGCGTTCCCTGCGATTCGTGCATCGACGCAGACGACTGGGTTGGGGTGGATGCCGTCAAGGGAGAATTGGGGAGGGGGCCCACAAAAGGCTGGAGGTCGATTGGCTGCTGTTGGGGCTTTCAGTGCAAGGGCGCTGGGCAGCGACCGATGCCACAAGGCATGATCCAAGAGACAGCTGAGAATCAAGGCGCCATTGTTTCTGGATTGAGTCGACGTGCTGGCCCACACAGCCGGCCAGAGCAGGGTCTAGAGTGGCACCCACCAAGGGCGGCCCAAGTCTCAGCAGCGGGAATGGCCGGCGACGGTGCTGGTTGCGGCGACCGCTGCTGTGATGCCCAACCTCGCGGAGCTGCCTGCAGAACACCAGGAAGGCAGGGCCGTCCCCCATTCGCTCACCACACTGGCTACCAGGCCACAAACCCAATCACGGATCCCATCAGCCATCCCAGCGGGCATAAGCCCAGTAAAACGCTGGGAGTCGAGCGATCGTCATGGCGTGGCGCCCCGGTGTGAGGCCTATGCCAGCCCTTGTTCTGCTCATCGCAGAGGAAAACGCGCCTCGAGCATTCCAGCGAACCCCTGTTGGACAAATCGCCAGCCGTCCTCACCTAGTGCTGCCCCAAATCCAAGCGGCCGGCTACCATGAAGAGGCCGCCAACTTTGAGTAACACCATTGTCACTGACAGAAGTGTGGTATTTACTATTTCGCAACTTTGACACGGTGATGTTGCTACTTATGCACTACATCTTGCATTGTTTCAAGCCCACTCTGGGGCATTTCGTGGCCTATTTTTGAAAAATTTCTTTGTCTACTCCTTGGATCAGGGGTCCAAACTGCGTTAGTATCCATGAGCCAACATTAGCATCCACCACTCATTTGGATTGTCCAAGACACGCCTAGTAATATATGGCTAATACGGTACATGCCACTATGCTGGTCCCCTTCAATTTGCAGACAATATTTAAATAATTTGGTCATACAAAATTTAGGGTCTTTTGCGGTTCAGTCTTAAACGAAGAAGCAATGACAAAAGCAGTTGCGTGCTTTGAACAGAGATTTGTTACCATCGATGCAACGGACAGCACCTTCTCTGAAAATGATGCCCTGGATGGAGGCGCCATCTTTGCCGAGGTAAGGGCTTCATTTGGCGCAACTGCAGTACTCATCATTTTGTAAATGATTGTGTTGTAGTGATCCTGACATTCCATCTTCCGTGATCTGAAATCTTGTATACAGTCATTCCTTTCAGCATTTAACATCCTTTCGGTCAATGGTTGCACGGGAAAAACATGTAAAATGAGCCTTGTATCCACATTCCCCGCCAGGGCGCCATAGGGAAGTTTCAATAAGAAGCAAAATATTGAGCAGCTTACACTGCCCATGATCTCACACTTCACTGGAAATTTTTCACCTCGTGAAGTTGTACCCCTTTCATGCGGCTTATCTCCCACAGATGCAGTATGCTGCTGGGGATGGAAGAAGGAATGATGCACATTCCATACCTACAAATTGACATATACTGGACACATTCTTAAGGTATTGGAATGAACTACCATAAGGAAGATTGATGGCAACTAAGGACTGGTACCTGTGCTGGAAGTAATGGCGCTGGTACCCGGAGTTTGCGCAAACTGGATACCCGGGTTGTACCCAGGTCACCTGGTGCACTCAGTACCCGGTCATTGCTAATATCTGGGTACCCGGGTACGGCCAGTCCCGGGTACAAAAAGATTCTCCCTGGGGCCGATTGTGGGGCGTTGGCCAGCTGCAGTCGACAGCGCTTGGCTGGGTACCATTTAAGGGAGTCAGCGACGATGACGACGCAGCTTGCCTGACGTGCTGTACTGTCAACCGCGCGTTTGGAAGGCACAGCAACAGCCCAGAAAGTGCTGGACGCCTTTGGTCAGCGATCACGTTGACCGATCGCGCTCCAGAATTAATGGCGCCAGAATCGTCAGACGACAACATGCTGCATCATGCTCCAGACCGGGCCTACACCAGAATTATCGCCTCACCCGCTCCACCACTTGCCATCGGCGACGCAGCAACATGGTGGATGTTCCAGCCAGTCGAAATCCCCGATTCCGAGTCGCCGGCGCTCCAGGGTGCCCTCCAAATGCACGGCCCATGGAATAGAGCGTGGCGCCGTGGCCACGTCCATGGACGATCGCGGACGCAGCCACAGGCAGTGCGTTCGGGATGCCCTTCGCAGAAACAAACTCGGGTGCAAACCGAACGCATCTGTTGACCGCTAATCAAACGTGCAGTACCTGGGTCCGTACCCGGATTTGGGTACTGGTCAATACCCGGATAACCCGGGTATCCGCCCTTATCCGCCTGTACCCAGTACGTACCCGGACCCGCCTACCCGGGCACAGTGGTTTAAGGGTACCCTGGCAGGCGGGTACAAGAAAAACGCTGTACTCGCCCTGGACACCTGGGTTTCCGGGTACCACCCCTAATGGCAGAACAGCCTTTCGTGCAAAATGTCGGTAAGGTCCGAAAGGCTGCACTTGTGCGCAATATCGCAATTATGTGTTTTTTAGGCAAAACGGTTGTGCTCAAGATTGGCCGTCAAAAAACAAGGAAATTTGTGCACAACATCGCCATTTCTGAGTGCACAAAAAGAGAAGAGGATGCATGTTCTGTTGTTTTCCTTGACCCCCTTACCGACATTTTGTACGAAAGCTAGTTGCAGACTTGTTATTTACGTTTATGTTTACGTCTACGTTCTCATGTTTACCTTTTACGCGTAGAAAGCAAATTTGCAAGAGGCTATTTTAACGGCAGTTTTTAGGTTTTTGCGGCTCATCGTGACGCCCAGGTTACACGATGGAAATTGCGTACAGTGATCAGCACTCCGCCCACTTGAGCACCCGCAACACAGCATCCACTCCCCGCTCGGCGAGGGCCACGATGGAGTGGAACAAAATTCCTTTTCTTCCCACTCCAGTACGTCTGGATGCCATTCCTTGGAGTCCCGAAAGCTGTATGTACTGTCCTTACGTACACGGGGCTATTTTTACGTTGTTGTTTACGTTTTTTTACGCGTTTTCAAAAAAAAAACTACTCTTACACGTAAAAACGTGCATACGACCTATGCTTACGGCGTAAATAACAAGCCTGCCTAATGGCAACCAAAGTTCGCATCTCAGGTGGCGGCATGATCTCCTGTGCCATTGTTGCGTATACATAAATACCATGGCGCAGTTGCAGTCTTGTTCCTGTTGATGTTGGCTGCTCTTCAGTCTTACGACTTGCAGAATGCCATACATGTGTGAGTAGTGCATGTAATATATGCAAGCCTCGTTAACATGTTGTTGGCCTCGCGTCAGCATCTGAGATCAGCATCTTGTGAATTTTTGAGTCCATTCTCGTGGATGGCTGGCCTGCGCGATATTGGAAGGAATGTTTGGCAACATATAAATAGCGCTATTCAGTTTGCGCCAGTAATAAAACTGCACTGATAAAATTGAGGATTCAAAATTGCTAAGCAAGTTTTCAACTAACCATATGTTTGGGACGCTGCACACTAAAGTTGCGCATTGCCTCATGTTCTGCTCTAAGGGAAATACACTTGCGAGGGCGAATGGACAAATAACACTTTTGCAAACATATGTACATGCATCTCGCCAGTGTACTGCATGCTAAAGATAACCCAAACCCGTAAATTTCCTACACGTTTGCACACGCGTCATCTCGCCCTTTTTGCCCCAATGGACGGGTCTGAAGCTGTATGGGTGGGTGATATCCAGCGGCATTCCTTCCATTTCAGCCATCTTAGCAATTTTGGGCCTGTTTGGCTTACAGCCCATCCCACCATACCCTACTTACCACCACCCACCTTATGGCCCATTCATGGGGTTTGAGAGCCACTCGTCACCCTTCGCCAGAGGGGCTCTGACCCTTGTTGCTCCAATTGGGGCACAAATGCCACTAGCAGTGTGGCCACTTTGGCCGCTGTATGGGTGGGGCGGACTGTGGTGGCCCACCTCCCTTGCAGATATGGCACTCTAACAAAGACATTTGCCCAAGCAATGCATATGTTTCAATACATTTTCATCAATATTCATGTCAAGCATGATAAGAAATGTGCAGAAGCAAATTGGTTCAGTTTCACATTCTGAAAAGTTTCCAAGCAGCAGAGAAGTACCAATTCCATAACAGTCATCAAAAACAACTGCAACCAATAGTCAAGCATCCTTTTACGCAAGTGCTAGTAGATCAGCAGAATTGGCAGCGGCACTCACAAGGCAATACGCATGTTCGCAATAATCTCCTCTGGGAAAGAATCATTCATCTGCTCAACTGTATCCCAGCGCACTGTAGTGTCACAGTTTTCCGTCAATTGCAGTATATGCGCAGCCAGTTTCGATTCCATCAGTTTTCTGTGCAATGACGGGTATGGTATCTCCAGACAAGCATGTGCATTGAGAGAGACCACACTTGACCCCTTTGGTACAATGGGCAGCATGGAGAGACCTTCAGGACTCTTTCAAAGTGGGATGTTTCATTGAAATCGTCCCGCTGCGCTTTACACAAACTAGTTGCCCGAGTCGTTCTGCTGCCGTCGATCTTGGTGATATCCTGTCCAGTCTGTGCAGCAGGTGTCTGTCGACAGGTATGCTGCTTTAAGTTGTGCATCTCTGTGTGGAGGAGAACTACGTTGGCAGAACAGCTTGAGATCAAAGATTCATTCCAATGTCGCAAGCCCAAAGGGATTAAGCATTGGCAGCAGAGAGAAAACGCAATTGCACCATTGGTAGAGATATCTCCATTCAAGAGGAAATGGAATTACAATATTTTGATCTTGAAGGTCAAAATATGGCTGACAGCGGCCAGAGCGACCTTCCCAGTGCGCGAACAAGACCCTTAGAGCACGTGTTCTTTGATTCTCGACACCAAGCCTTGTCAGACAAAATTGTAACGGCAGGCGCAAGTCCGCAGAGGCAGGGAGGCCAACAGGACGTACAGACCCCAGACGGCCTTCGGGTACACGTTGAAGGGGCAGACAGCGCTGATCGGTGGTGGGCAGTCAATGGCGATCATCGCAGCCATCGGTGATCAACACCTGGTGCAAGTGATGAAGCCCGAATTGATGATCAGCAGATGGCGGGGCGGGTAGGGGCCCCAATGGGTTGGTGGCGCAGGGATGCGAGCTGCCACGGACTGTTGTGGGAAACTTGTGTGCACGACGAGTGTTGACGATTTTGGGCGGCTGGCGGAGCCAGCAGCCTGTGCTCTTTTGATTATTTGGGTCGGGGCGGCAGTTGCATTGTGCGAGTGGGAGCAGTTGGTGCGCAGCACAGTGGTCGGCTGCAACGGGGACGGGGAATATCGCCACGCCGGGTGGGAAGCGAGCTGCTCGGCGCTACGCTGGTGGGAAAACGTTCCAAGAGAGTGAGTGCTGCTAGGTCAGGGGCCTGCCTTCCAGTTGGGTGAGCCAAACGCGGAGGCGCAATGTGACGACCATGCCAACCGACGCCAAATTGGCATCAGAAATTGGGGCATCGCTGTGTCCACCACATTGTGTTCAGCGCACAAAACAACTTACAAATGGTCTTGTCAACTGAGAACGCGTCATCGCACACAACAGCTGTGAGTTACAAAAAACAAAACCACAGCCACGAATGAATAGCAGCGGCCAACGTGTCTCATCTCTGCTGCGCGACTGAGCTCTGATTGCATTCTTGAGCAATCGACTTGCTGTTCAGGTTCCTTAGCGAACAAAGCACACAGCCCACAGATCCCTGTGCAAAATAATACATCTGATTGCGGGTAGCCAATTACCAGACATCCAAAATAAGCCATTGAACAATTTCCCGGACAACACCAATCAAAGGCACAACATCGAATCCCTTTGTACTCATTTATCCATTCACTTCCTAACAGGTAGCTTGCGATTCGGACAAGAAAGTGTGCTCATGAACCCCAATTCAATGAGAATTCTGGAATGCCAGTGCTGGGAACATGAGTGATCAGACGGCTTCGAATCTTCTGGGCCCAATACTGCCCGAGCATGGCAAGTACCGCTGCAACGAGAGCCATCACAGCCATCCGCGGTTCAGCAGTTCTGTGGGAACATAGTCAACAATACTGTTAGCACAATGTCGCACTTCAACGGAAGGTAGAATCAGAAATATGAACGGAATGTACTCAACAGGATTTCCCGCCACTGGCAGACCAACAATCACAGCTTAGTTCTAATAGTCGAGCATGACTTCAATGCCCGACATCTCCAAACCTGCGATGCACCATGAGTCCTCCTGAGTGGTTCACCTGTATGTAGTGATTGTAAGTTAAGGCAATCAATCATCTGGATCAATCCTAATACTGGTAATTGGAGTGAATTGAAATGTCTCCCCTTGAGCTTTTATTGCTTCCCAATATTGCTGTCTGTTTGCGCTTGGGAGTTAAGCGCCAGAGCAATCCAAACTAGCTACATGGGTCCATTGCTTGATCTCTTCCATGTCGCTGGAAACAGCGGCAATGCAGGCGCTAGCTGCTGTCAAGAATAGAACAGGGTTCGTGAACAATGAACTGAAGTTCCTGTGGATCGCATGCGCTACTGTCCATCCATTAGAATCGAATCATAGCTTTTTTTTGAGAGTGTACTGACAACATTGAGAGCTCACAAAAGAGATATTGTCTGTTACTCAACAGGCGCAAGCACAAGAGAACGAGCTTCAATGCGCAAATCATTCTGGCATTAATGGAAAACTGTGCACAACTCCATAATTGCACAGATACGTCATGATTTCTCCCTTGCATTATATCCAAAAACCTTCCTTTGACAGACGTTTCTCTGCCGAATTAACTTGACTTCAGGAAAGAGCAGCATAGTCATACATGAAAAGCACTGAAACGCGTTCCAAACTTGCCTGAATGCCGCCAATGCGGCTGAGACTCCCAGTAGACAAATGGCAACCTTGGGAAGTGCAGATTCCAGGAAACCAAGAGTCTTCAGCGTCTTGCGACATGTTGCACAGTACTTGCTGTGCTGCTCCCACCTGTTGAAGAGGTCAGAGTACTTTATGTTCTCAATGGCCTCTTTCTCCGACTGCCCTCCATACCATTTTGGTCCTCCACCTCCAAAGCGGGTCAGCCATTGACGAAAGTTGACAACACCAACATCGGAGAGGGTGGGCAGGTAGAACTGTTGCTGCCACGGTCTGTTGCTCCTGCAGTGTCGTGCAAGACTCTTGGTAACTCTAAGCATTTGTGAAATGATGCAGAACTGCAAGGCTCTTGTGAAGCAACTATGACGGCCTCTTCTTGCCACTGGCAATGCTGTGCAAAATGGGCAACAAACAGTGGAACATTAACCTAAGGAAAGAACTGAAGATATTGATTCTTCGATGCATCAGTTCAAAAAGTATTTCTGCAAGTCATGAACATTCAGTTCCCACTTTTTAACGTGCATCTACAATGGAACTTGGGAATTGTGATTTTGTTGCATCATTAGCAGTTGAGAGTGCCCACCCACACCTGAATAGCTCAAGGTCCTCAGTGTGCAACGTCACCATGTCCTGCCGACTTATGTAATTCTGTTCGTTGATGTGCCTCAGAAACTTCGGTACAATCTTCATCTGGATGAGGCCAAAGATGAGCGAAAACGTCTTCATTGCCAACACCACCTTTTGGGAAAAGCTTGCCTTTTCTTCAGTCGATGTTTTGAGGGGCTTGCTGGAGATGCCAAATAATGTACGAGTAAGGCCTGGACGGCATGGTACCCAGTGCAGTTCAAAACTTGTATCACTGGGCATACCACTGGGCTGTAATTGTATCGTGGTCAGGGTTGGAGGCCGGAACAGCGTTTCCTGAATGGAACCATTGTCGTCCTTCGAAGGGGCGGTATACTGAATGTGGATGCCTCCCTTCTGAGAGGGACGCTGCAATGCCTTGAACACGTCGATTGTACGATTATGACGAGGGCTGAATTTCGACCCAAAGAAGCTTTGGCCCTCGTGCGCAAAGTTTGCATGGCTTGGGTCTACGACATTCTCCACCGATGTGACGTATGATACGGGCACATCCACCACACCCCATTTTGCCTCAGGACCCTGCACCCTGCCAGATGCAGGTTCTGCAGAAGAGGCGTCCTCCCAAGCAGAGGGGCTGTCATCAGGCCACACCCACAACAGGCCATGTGCCTCAGTTGTGGGGAATGCCTGGACCCTGGAGCGAGAGCTGGCACAAGCTGTGGCCTCAGAGGCGGCATCGACGGCCTGGGGAATCCGGGTGCACTCTCCCTTGCCATTGAAGCACCAGCCTGGTAGAGGCACAAGAAGGTCAGGATGTGAGCAATGGAAGGACAAAGACTCACTGTGATAGGAAAGAACCTGTTTTGCACCATAGGCGCCCCCTGCCAAAATTAGGTGACGTACTCTGAAAAGATGCGGAGGTGTCCAAAGGAAGAACGAAAAATAGGCAACATCTGTGCACAATGCATGGAATTAAAACATAGACCAAAGCTGGGTGCCCGTGTCATTGAGTTCCCTGGGGACAATGGTGACGCTTGGTTTGCGGCAATGCCACCCTGATTGGCTATAGGTCAGTTAATCAGCAATCTCTGAATTGCTCTGAATTTGGTAGTCTTGCAGTGTAGGCAGATTTCTGGTGATGGTTCGGGAAGGGCTGATCTCCAGAGGAAAACGTCCACAAGAAATCAATGCCTCGGGAAATTACACCAACAAACACACTTCCTCTGTCCCAGAATAAACTGCAGTTATATGAACCATGGGCCGGGCAAACCTTATACGACATGTCCATAGCGCGTCACAAGTGACAGTAACAACCGCCCTGCCTTCGCAACTCCGTAATCTGGGCCATTTTGTCAGCAATGCCATCCCTTTCCCGGCCGCACACAACACAGCTCACCGTGGTAGCGACACGCCAGGGTGCCGTCCTCCTGCACGCTCCCCAGCGACAGGGCCGCCAGCCTGTGCGAGCACCGGTCCTCCACGGCCCGCCACTTCCCCTCGGCGTCCTTCCACAGCACGATGTTCCGCCCAAGGATGGCCTGCCTCTGAATCTGCGGCAGCCCGCTCTCGAATCCCTCCCCTTGGCTCTCCTCCAGCAGATCCAATGGAATGATCGGATACCAATTCTTCGTCCATTGGAACGTCTCATCTTCGGAGGCGACCCCATCCTCCGTGGACGCCTCGTCCGCGGGAGCTTCCACGTAGCCGATCGCGGGCCGCGGATCGAATTTCGGCAAAGGTTTCCGCGCAGGCAACAATGGCCCGCGGCCAGGCCTGGCCGCCCAGGTACCGCATCGAGCACGCGGCGGAAGAGGGACCAGCGCGGGGCGGCCCGCCAGCCAGCGCCCAGCGGTCGTGGCGGGGAGCATTGTAGCGACTGGCGTTGCTTGGTTGCTGCCGCGTGTGTTTTGTCGTAGGGGTTTGGCACACCTGTGGCTGCAGCGTGCAACGACTGGGTGACGTCTGCCACACACTGCATCACACCTCACTTTCCCTTGTTCCCCGCCCAACTCGTCTGGATCCTGTCGGCCGTACACTTGATTCCACGGCTGAAAGCACTACTTTATTTGATGTCCCGGGCTGGTGCCGCTTGCATGTGCTGGATGTCGCCCGAGGGCTGGGTTGCATCATCCCCGGGGATTGATGTCCGCCCGAGAGCCCCGGATGCGAACTGGGCGGAGTCGTATTTCTGGACGTGCCCATGATGCGAAGCGCAACAGTGAACGGTATGTCAGAAAAGTACAGAGCAAAATTGTAATACTGCAATATCAACATGCCGAAGGTTGGATATATTACACTATCTAAAACCGCCATCGCGCCCCGTGCAGTCACATCTCGCGTATCAGCCCCTGATTAGGGGATGTGACAGGCGGGCATCACCAACCCCGGGGAGATGTGACAGCTGGCTGTGTACTCATGCGCTCCTACCCCTGACCAGTACGATCACAGACTGGGATATTGGCGCACATTCCAGCCTCCGATGGCATGACTCACGGGCCGTGGTGGCCCCAAGCGTCCCATCATTACAGTGACCATGCGATTGCAGGTTGGAATATAACTACGCTACAAGCGCTGAACTCTCCAGCCACAATGGCTCAATGACGATAGAAAGCAAGGGGGAAAATATCAAGGGACAAGTTTGCTTGCCCCTGACTGGCCTCAGATAATTTTTTCCTACATTCCTCATTGCAGTGCACCTGCGCTCTGCAGTACACACGTGCACCGCAGTGTCTTTTGTATCCCCATACGATTCAAGCACCACCAACCTGCGGGTCCACTTATGCATCTTCCCCTCAGTGCTGCAACCCAAAACAAGGTGCGCACCGAGGCGCTGGTGGCTGCCCATGGCGGTCGCCCTACCGGTTGACATGCAACGGTCACGCCGATCGCCCCAATTGTTGTCGCTTGCCTCCATAACGATTTGAATTTGTACCCCCCCCAACAGTGCCCACATCCCGCGCCGGCCTGCGTCGGCCGGCGTCAAGGATCTTTCGCAACACCTTTGTGCTCGCCGGCGCCAGGCTCGTTTCCCAGCTACTGGCCGCCAATGGCCATGTGCCAAAGCCAGGCCCCCAGGCCCCGATGGCGGTTGGCCCTCCCCCCTAGACCTTCGCGGTTGGGATCGCAAGGTGCGCCCACAACTGGCCCCCTTGCACCTGGCAGCCAGATTGTACACCTACCCGGATTCATCCCGTTGAACATCCCCCCCTCCCGCCCTCGTCGTCGCGATTCCAACCCAGCGACTGCGATGATGCTTGGCGGATCTAGGCGCATTGCGCCACTTGATCCATTTCTGCGGGGAGGCTGGCCCGCTAGCCCGTGCGCCGCTTCCATCTTACGTATGGCCTCTCAGTGCAGCACACCAGCCCATGGCGAGGAACCCACAGTGAGTGGCAGGCGGTGCCCAGCTTCCCCCGCATGTGTGCCGTGGATGCCACCAAGAGCCCATGTATGGGAGCATAATGGGTGCGCTGTGAGCGTCATGAAGTTTACTTCTCGGGTGACCTTACCAAAACCATTGTCGTATGCGGGAATGCCGCTGTGAAAAGATGGCAACGATGACTGACGATGCTTAGCGACAGGCATCAAACAAGAAAAGACATCAACAGCACCAGTCGAAGACAATACATTGAGGGCAGATCAACCGATGTAAACTACTAAAATACACAGCTGGGCGACGATTACAATGACTACGGGGCCGCTACACTATAGAAATTCACTGAGAGGTACACGGGGCATCACAAAGTACGGGAAACACAGTCACGCGAAGGTCGAGACGACTGTGAAGCCAAGACGTCATGAAGACGTCACAGGAGCTGGATGGACAAGACTCAGTACACAACAAAGTACTAAATACCCACGGCCACTCGAGGGCCTCAGCCACTAATGCAGTGCAATGGCAAAAGGCGTCACCGAGACAACCATATACACACTCGGAATATACTAAACTACTGGATTGAGACACCCACACGCAGCAACGGGGGCGGGAATGGTGCTGCCATGAGAATCGTCACAGGGACACCGCCGAAAGAGGCTTTGGACAACTTAAAGTACAGGGTAACAACACTGGAGGGCAGCCGTGGCGGTGGAGGACGATGTCATGGCGAAAGGCATCACCAGGACCGAACGAAACACGCCCAGGACACCGCAAGATATTTAGTTCAGGCATCCAGGCGACATGGGCAACGTCCTGGCGACAGTCGTCGCCAGGGCGGCACGGGAGAGATTCACAACACCGTTATGTACTGAAAGGAGGCGCACGAAGGCAGCCACCGCTTCGAGGGCAAAACAATGGCGAAAGACATCCCAAACGAGTGATGGAAGAGTAATAAGAGAGTGAGGACTGATGGCAGGAAGCGCCAGAACGGTAGAAGCCGCGACAGGAGCTGTGAGGACATTTGCACGTGGTGAAAGACGTCGTGGAAGGAAGGGAAAAGGGCGTAAGACATCAGCGCATCAAGTGCTGCAACAGAAGCTAGGGCAAGAGACAGGAAGGCCACCCGGGGAGCACCACAGAAGGAACATGATTACAAGTAATTAAAGCACTGGAAATACAAGAAAATGTACAGCCATTGTCACCAAGAAAGGCCAGGAAAATGAAGAAGTGAACACCTCGAAGAATGACCACCCATCTGCACGTATATTGACGACTATGAACAGTTTTGAGGGCACTCATTATTCTACGCCGTCCTTCACTGTTCTGCACCACCATGCCCCTGCCCAACTGACGAATTTGACAAGCGTGAGGACCGCATACAGCCACGCCGTTATGCCACCCTAAATGAAGGCTAAATGGAGGACCATTTCAGCAGCCAAGTCGCCTTGATGATGCAACACCCGGCAGCTGCTTTTGCATCACTTCGTGAGGCGCTCTGACGGCTCAGGAGAGGCGGGATGATGGCCCGGGAGTGGATGACGTTTGGAGGAAAACGCACACCTGTAGAGATGGCTCTAAAAATGGGCATCTTGCTGGCGAACGAATGAAGCGACGAGAGACATTGGTCGCGCTTGGAAGTGACACTGATTTCACAGGGTCCTGTAGTACAATGAACCTGACCGCTTGGATGATAACACATGGCTCTGAACCGCTTCTGTCACACTTGGAGAGCACTTAAAGCCAGCGCGACGCATTCTCTTTCACATAGTGCTCGTACTCACTCAGGACACGGTTCATCTCTTGTTACTCTTAAGTCTCCCTTCCTCTTGTCCTTTGGCGTCTTTGAGGCTCGTTGCCCTTTGGGCAAGTGGTTTGCAGGGCGTTGCGCTTGCGACCCCTATCCTGGGCCATGGGATTTGTGTTTTTAGGCCTTCCGAAGGCTCTGGGCCCTCTTCCGTGATCTGAGGCCTCCCTGGCATGTAGGCCAGGGCCAAGCGGAGGCACAATATGACAACATAGGCAATCGGCGCCACAATTGGCATCAAAGCCTGGGACACCCTTGTGTTCAGCATACAGAACAATTTACACATTGTTCCTCTTAATTAACAACCCATCAGTCACATGAATCAGCTGTGCACTACCAAAACTATAACCACAAATGAACAACAGAGGCTAGCATGTCTCATCTCTGCTGTACAAGTCGGCAATTATTGCACTCTTGAGAAATCGAGTTGCTGTTCAGAATCCTTTGCAACCAGACACATGGGCTATAGATTCTTGTGCAAAATAATGAAACTGATTGCTAGTAGTCAATTACTATACATCCAAGACAAGGCCCCTAAATAGTTTCCTGGACAACATAAATAAAACGCACAATAATGAATGCCTTTGCACCGATCTATCCATTCATTTCCTATTAGTAGCTTGCTATCCGAATTACTAGATGTAATCATGACCCCCAATTCAATGATGCAAAGATCTATACCGATACATGGCACGACCCTTCGGGGTATGCACAACAGAAAGAGACATGCGCAAGCAACGGAGTTGGGAGCCATATACAATGTGCACAGGGGTGACGTTCCCCTTCACAAAGACGCTGAGTTTCTCTCCCAAAGGAGACCCACTCGCCTGACCTTTAGGTCCCACACTCGTCACATGAGGCGGCCTGCTTGGTGCACTGGTCACAAGGCAAAATTTCTTATAGACCAAAGGCAGCTACACCGCACAACCCCACCGCTTTATACAACTTCATTTATAGGACCATATGACAATAACAAAGGTCGCTTCAAAGGTCTATTCCAAAGGGCCAATCAACCCAAAAAGGCCAATACCCGCAACCCCAACCAATCCATATAGGGTAACCCAAAGGTCCAACCGCTCAATGTCCCCTCAGCATACCCTTCTCATCACTCCAAGGGTTCCGTCAAACTCACCCAATCCCACTAATCGCTACAACATACGAAAAAGTCGTTTTAAATTAAAATTATAAAATGTTGATTTCCACCAAAGAGGCCATTGTCACTGCATGGTCCCACGTGGATCATTGACGTCCCATCATCTCAATTCGGTGAATGCTCCAGTTGTCTAGCTCCATCTCCAGTTGTCACATCACCAGAATCCGTCCGCATGCATGTCTTCCCCTTCCACCACAATCACCCATGCTTCTCTATGGGGGGAGGCGACTCCCGCTCAAAATCTGGCTTTTCTTTATGCCCCTGAAGCCATCCTAGCACCTTGGCCTTCACCGCGTCAAACTTCCATCTAAATTGTATGACCTATGCCCTTGCGTTCCATCCTTTAATAGCCTTTTGTAGTGTGGGTGAAACCACGTTGCATTTAGGTGGCTCTGGAGGTAGCCTGGTCAAGACTCGCCGCTTCTCTATCAATGCACTCAGCAGCACATCCCTCAGATATGCATCATCCAATCTCTGCACGTTGAGGCGCTTGTTGAAGAAGTCACTCATAATTCGCCACTGCTCTGCCTGAATCTTGTTCTCCACAATCTCCAGTGCACACCAAACTACCGGTTTGTTGTTTATGCAATGCAACTCCGAGAACTCTACATCCCTCTGGGACATATTCCATGTGGGCTTCAACCCAGAATAACACATGGTCTCGAATTGGAGAATCATCTCTGCCCTCACTGTTGTCAACAATGTGCTCATATCCAGCAAAGCAAAGAATCCTAACCCTGCCTGCTTCACTGCATCGAAGATACGGTAGTCATTATTTAGGGAGGCTTCTCACACCTCCATAAGAACAAGCTTTCGTGCAAAATGTCGGTAAGGTCCAAAAGGGTGCACTTGTGCGCAACATCGCGATTATGTGCTTTCTGGGGCATAATGGTTGTGCTCAAGATCGGCCATCGGGAAACAATGAAATTTGTGCGCAAAATCGCTATTTTTGAGAGCGCTCACATCACCAGTCCGAGCGCTCTACACGACCAGCTCAACAACGTTTTTGAAAAAAACAGGTACAGTAAGGGTGCAGCTTCCCACCCCCAACGACCCCACTCCTCAACGTCGCCCCCGCCACCTCTACCATCCATCACGCCGCCCCTTGTGCCCACCCCCGCCTGACAGACCACCCCACCCCCCGGCGCCTTCCCCCTCGCCCCAATCTGCACCCCCCCTCCCACCGCCATGCTCCCTCCCCCCCCCCTCCGAACGGCTAACCCGGGCCGCCCGTTCTCCCTCAACAAGGCGGGCCGGTGGCCGGCATGGTGCGTGTTCGGGCCAAGGCTGGTTGGGGGCATCCCACCGCAGCTCCACCCCCCCCGGGAGGGAGGGGCGACGGGGGGCCCTCCGGAACGCCTCCATGAAGTTGTCAAGGAGACTGGGGCTGCCCACGGGCGCCAACGCCCCCCCCTCTTGGACCACTCCACCATCTGGCCGACCGCCCCGCTCCACCGCCACGCGGGCCACCCCACCGGGCCCCGGCCCCGGAAAGCCCGCACCGCTGGTCGGTGAACAAGGCCCCTGCACGGGGGCCAGGGAACGTCTCGGCGCCTCACCCGGTGGCGCCGCCTGCCCCGGCGCCTCCTCCACCCACCCCCCAGTGCACACCCGCTCCCCAACGGACGACCCCCCAGCCGATGACCCCCCCGACATCCTCGTCCACTGAGCGTTGCTGCCCGCCGCACCGCCCACCCTCGCGTGCGCTGCCCGGCCTGCCGCCGCCACGCCACCCGCCCCCGGCAACTGAGCACGGCCGCAGGGGGAGCGGACACCCTCCGCGTTCGCCGCCGGCCCCGGCGGCACCGGCGGCCCGCGACCTAGGGCGGGGGTGGACCCACCAACCGCCAGGCCCACCATTGCGGTGGCGGCGCAAGCGGCGGCCACGGGGCCACGGGGCTGTGCGCCGGTGGGAGGGGGGCCCGCCGTCACCGAGCACCACCGGCCCTTGTTGAGCCAGCAGTCCTTGCAGCCAAAGACGAGCTCGGGGGGGTTGACGGCGGCCTTGAACTAGGGACAGGGCGGGTGGATGGTCCGCCCGCGCTCGTCCCACCGGCCCGCGCATCTCCAAACGTCCCCCCAAGAGGGGACTCGCATCTGCAGGGTGACGGCGTCCCTGCGCCACAGCAAAACAAAGGGTTACCATGATGCCACCCTTTGCGCACGCCGTGCGCGCAATTGCAAGAAAAAAAAGAGAAAAAAAATAAAAAAAATAAAATTTAAGGCTTAATTTGCGTTTACGCCTTCAGCCCCCCGTACCCCTCTTCGGCACCATCTTGCTGTGAGGGTGCACCTCCCGCCGGCGGGGCGCCACCAGTGGCATGGGCCAGGCTGGGCTAGAGGTGGCCACCCGGATCTGTTAATAGCGGACAGAGGTTAATTTCCGTTAATTTTCCGTTAATTAACGGAAAATAACGAAAAAAGACAAAAATTAACCAAAAATTAACGGATTTTTAGATTTTTTGGGGATTTTTGGGTTTTATTCATACTTATAGTTTATGGAATTCGCTATTAGAGAGTATGTTTGTATTTTGTTTCAACCTATGCATACTAGATTTTCAACTAACCGCAGTTGTTGTGATTTTTTGGGTTTTTTTTCGACTTTTTTGGATTTTTTCGTTTTTTCTGAATTTTTCTCCTTTTTTCTTTAACGAAATTTAACGGACAGCTGATAAAAATTAACGAACCGGATTTAACGGACCGGATGGCACCCTTGAGTGGCCACC